>JACEEZ010003733.1:7500-108582 GCA_016584305.1 Chionoecetes opilio | reverse complement strand
AAGCTGGGGGTGAGCCATGTCCGCGGGTTGCATGCTGTCCTCACTGCCGTGTGGCAATCAGGTACCATTCCTCCTGACTGGAAAAGGGGGCTGGTCGTCCCTATCTGGAAAGGGAAAGGGACCGTCAGGACTGCAACAATTACCGCGGTATTACACTGCTCAGCGTACCAGGCAAGGTGCTTGCCCATCTATTGCTGACATGAATTCGCAGTCATCTGGTGAAGCATCAGAGACCTCAGCAGTCTGGGTTCACGCCTGGTAAGTCAACAACGGACCGTATCCTAGCGCTTCGTGTCCTGGTGGAACGCCAACGTGAGTTTCGACAGGGGATGCTTGCAGCCTATGTTGATCTCAAGAAGGCGTTTGACTCAGTGCATCGTGAGTCACTCTGGGATCTTCTGCGACTTCGAGGGATTCCTGCAAGGACTATTGGTTTGATAACTGGTCTGTATTCTGGGACTGAGAGTGCTGTGAAGTGTGGGGCAGGTGTATCCAGCTTCTTTCCTGTGAACACAGGAGTGAGGCAAGGGTGCGTCCTTGCCCCATCACTTTTCAACGCTTGTATGGACTGGGTATTGGACAAGGTTGTAGATCAAAGTGATTGTGGAGCATCCGTCGGCAACACCAAGATCACTGATCTTGTTTTTGCCGATGATGCAGTAATCTTTGCTGAGTCGCTGGAGGTCCTGGTGATGGCTCTCGCGGCGCTGCACGAGGAGGAAAAGCCTTTGGGACTTGAGGTCTCCTGGCTCAAGACCAAGGTCCAGGTATTTGGAGACTTACTAGATGAAGCAGTACAGTCTGTTCATGCGTGTGGCGAGGACATTAGATCTTGGAAAGTTTTACATACCTTGGTAGCGCAGTCCATAATGACGGCGGGTCACGTCAAGAAGTCTTACGACGGATTGGCATAGCCCACGGTGTTATGGACTTGCTCAGCGGGAGTATTTGGCGTTGTCGGTACCTGTGCAGGAGGACAAAGATCCGGATCTTCAAGTCGCTTGTGATCCCTGTCTTACTCTATGGTTGTGAGACATGGACACTAAATAGTGACTTGAAGAGACGAATCAATGCCTTTGGTAATAAGTGTCTTCGCAGAATCATGGGGTATCGCTGGGATGATTACGTGTCAAATCAGCGATTGTACCGTGAGACTGAATCGAGGCCTATTACCTGCATAGTCCGTCAGCGCCAACTTCGGCTATATGGGCATGTGGCACGCTACCCTGAAACCGATCCTTCCCATCGGGTTGTATCTGTAAGAGACAATCCGGCGTGGAGGAGGCCAAGGGGGCGCCCACAAGGCTCGTGGCTGGGGCAAGTTGATGTTTCTTGTCGAGAGCTGCTTGGTATGGGAAAGGAGCCTGCTTGGGAACTCGCGCGTGGTGACCCCCGGGAGTGGCGTCGTAGGGTGGGCGAGGCGACGCGCCCCCCGGCGTATGCCCCCAATGATTGATTGATTGATTGATATATATATATATATATTATAATATATATATATATATATATATATATATATATATATATATATATATATATATAATATATATACTTAATATAATATATATATAATATATATACATATAATATCTATATATATAATATATATAAATATATATTCTATATCTATATCTTATATCTATATCCTAATATATAATATTATATATATATATATATATATATATATATATATATATATATATATATATATATAAATATATATATAATTATATATATATATATATAATATATATGATAATATATATATATACTATATATACCTATATCATATATATATAATATAATATATATATATATAATATATATATAATAATATATATATATATACTATAATATATATATAATATACTATATAATATATATATATATATATAATATATATATATATATATCATAATATATATATAATTTATAACTATATGTTATAATATATATCACACCTCATATAATAATACTATATAATAATATATATATATATATATATATATATATATATATTATATATATAGATATATATATATAGATATATATAATATATATACTATATAGATATATATATATATATTATTATATATATTAATCTATATATTATATTAATATATATATATATAATATATATTATTTATATCTATATATATAATATATCTATATAATATTATAATATATATATATCCTATAAATATATATATAACTATATATATATATATAATATATATTATATATATAATATATATGAGTGACGGGAATAGAGATGGTGGGGTGGGTGTATGAGTAAGTAATGGTGTGAGTGAATGGGTGTGTGGGATGGGTAATGGGTGAGTGAATATGGGTGGGGCGGGGGGGGGTGGTGATGGGTAATGGGTGAGTGAATGGGGGGGGGGAATACATGCATTTCTAAATCCCCATGATGTCAGGAAAGTTAGAGGGGCTATCTGGAGAGTCTGTGTTTCTTTGGGGGCCTTAGGGCCACCCAAACACAGGTGGTGTGCCGAAGGGTTTTCCCCCAACAATAGCCCTCCGCAGGAGCTAGGCCAAAAAGTCCGCCCGGAGGGCGGCTTGCGGCTAGTATACAACACACACACACACACACACCACAAACACCACACACACACACACACACACTACACACACACACACAACACAACACCACACACACACACACACACACACACACCACCACACACACAACACACACAACACACACACACACCACACAAACACACACACACCACACAACACACACACACACACACACACAAGACATATACATATACAATATTACATATACATATACATATACATTACATTATACATATACATATACATATTACATATACTATACAATATACATATACATTATACATATACATATACTATACAATATACATATACATATACATATACATAGCCATATACATATACATATACAAACAATACACATACATATACAATATACATATACATATACATCTACATCATATTATACATAACATATACATATACATTATACATACATTATTACAACACATACACTTACACATACACCACACATACCACATACACATTTATAACATAAACATATATATATATATATATATATATATATATATATATATATATATATATATATATATATCTTAATAGGGAGTAGGCAGATCAGACACTGCCGCCATGGTGAACTACTCCCGGGGAGGCTATTTACGGGAGTTGAGGAAGGTGCTGCCAGACTTATCATTGAGATACTTCCGTTTGTCCTCTCTTTCCATATCCCGTAGTGTCTCAGGTAAGCATAACACAAGGAGAGTAGCCTGCAGCCGGCACTTTCTAAAGACAATTCCTCTTACTACTCACATTACACTACATGCACTTACATCCCTACACTATCTCACTCAAAATTGTTTATGCCTAGCAGTATAGTAATCGCCCCTCTGCCTCGGAGTCCCTAACGGGGAGGGGACCAGAAATATCCCAGGTCGGACAGTCTTCAAGATATCGGACCCCCCGAGGGTCTTAATACTTCTTCTAGCCTTCTCTCCTTAAGCTTCTGCAACATTCGCGGGGCCTTAGATCAAAACTTCTCTCTGTCGAACCTCATCTATCCTCTCTAAAACTTCATCTTCTTTTCCTCACCGAAAACTCAGTTTGTCTTAGTGGAACACTGACAGCGACCTTTATTCTGTCTCCTCTTAGTGTCTCTATTCTCAGTTTAAATCCAAAGCTGGCTAGGTCTGTTGCCTGTTCTGTTGCGTATATGGCGCAATGACATCACTTGCTATTCGTGCCACGGCCTTGAATCTTCCGAATTTTATACCATCTGGACTTCGACTTCAATGTCCACTCTCTTACTAAATTTATCTGTGCTGTGTTTATATTCTCTCCACCAACTCCGATGACTAGTAAATATCTTCGACTATTTTAACATTCAAAAGTGGAGCACATTCATCCTCATTTTCCTTTAGCTGAAATATTTCAATTCTTGGTGTGGACTTCAATGTTCACCACCAGCTTGCTATCATCTTATTTCAATGACCAACTGCTGTGAACAAGCCTACAAACTTTTCTATCCCAAAGTGACCAAAAGAGCAGCTGGGGCCGAACAGCACCCTACCCGTATTCCTGACCGCCTGGGATGGAGACCACGCCCAACATTCTTGATCTTTTCCTAACCACTAACCCTCTGCTTACTCTGGAAACTATTCTTACGTTTGGGTTCTCCGATCACAATCTTATTTCTGTAAGCTGTAATATCCGCTCGGCACCGTCCTCGGGACCTACCTAAGCGGAGGTGCTTCTGGCACTTCAACTCAGCTCAGTGGGAAGATCCGAAGGCAGTTAACCAGTACACTCGATTTTCCCCATGGAATGATTACTGCTTCCTGTCCAAAGGCCCATCTCGTTGTGAAGTCTAAGAGAGCGCATAACTGAGGTCAAGTCTTCTGGCAATGGAGCCATGAGGCGTACAATTTCCCACACATTTTCTCTAATCTAAAGCCCGTTCAACCTTTGGTTTTTAACTCTGCTTGTTCTCATGCTGTACGAGATAGAGATGGGTTAGTCACAAACGGACCGTATGTAATCCATCTCATGAAACCACGCCCTTTATATTTCTGCCCGTAATAATGCCAAATCTTTACTTCAACTTACCAAAAAACTCTTTTTTCCTTCATTAAGAAAAAATGCAAAATCTTCGGAATCAAATTAATTCCTCTCGTGAGTTTCTTTGAGTTTCTGGCATCTATTTAGCTAATAACATCTCTAACAATTTTTCTTCTGGCATCTTATCACTCCTATGCTTCACCCAGATGGCTCTCCACAGCGTCTCAATCTACTCTTCTAAAGCTGAACTATTCGCCTCCAAAACTTTGCTGAACAAATTCCACTTCTGGTTGATGAAGGGCTTGTTCTCCCCTTCTCCTCCACCCTTTGCTGACTATATTATGCATTTGTCATTAAGGATCCTCTCGGAATGATGTTTTCTTTGCCCTTTCTGGCATAGATCCTCGGGAAGGCTACGGTCCGGAGTGGAGTCACTCCTATTGTTCTCAAACAAAACCAAAAAAACTGTGCTCTTGTGCTTGCACCTTGCCCTGGTCAAAACTTTTCCGTCATTGTCTATCTACTTCCACTTCCTTCTTGCTGGGAAGGTTTGCTCACATCCAACCTGTTCCTAAGAAGGGTGTGACCCGTTCTATCCTTCAAACTACCGTCCCTATAGCTTTGGACTTGTTCCGTACGTTTCCGAGTAAAGGACAATATCTAGTGGCGATCTTCTCGCTTTCCTAACGAACTTGGTCATTCCTCCTTTAGGGGTTACGGTGAAACTTTTGCTGTTTGCCCTTGACATATCAAAAGCTTTTGATAGAGTCTGGCAACCCAATCTTTAATTCCAAACACCCTCATTGGTTTCTATCCGTCTCTCCTTGTACCTTCATCTTAAGTTCCTTTCAAGTAAGTTCTACTGCAGATACTGTAGACGGGACATTGTCTGTTCTTCTCCTAAATCTAATCAAATAGTGGTGTTCCCCAGGGTTCTGTTCTATCACCCACTCTCTTTCTATTATTCATTAATGATCTTCTAAGTCAATCAAAGAGCCTCACCCACTCCGATCGCTGGATGATTCTTACCCTGCATTTTTCAAACGTCGTTAATAGACTCCAATACTCAACAGGAAACGAAGTGATTCACGGAGAGATTGCCACCGAGCCCCTAACTTCGATCTTTCTATTACATGTCTGATTGGAGCAAAGCCAAACTAGTTTGTTCAATGACCTTCAAAAACCCTCTTTATTCACCTATCTACTCGACAAAACCTACCAGATAAACTATTCCTCTCTTCAATGACACTCAACTGTTCATCCGTCTTCTACAATGAACATTCTAGGGACATCCTTACTAAAAAATCTGAAACTGGAAATCACACAATTAATCTCTTGCTAAAACAGCTTTAAGAAGTTAGGTGGGTCCTGTGGCCGTCTGCGTCCTTTTTGTTTTCTCCCTTCCAAATTGCTTGCTCTCTCTCTACAGGGGCCTTATCCGCCCTTGGTTATGGAGTATGTCTCACATGTTGGGGAGGGAGGAGACCACTCATACAGGTCCCTCCTAAACAGGGTTGAGGTCAAAAGCTTTTCGTCTCATCAAAACTCTCTCCCTGACTGATGTCTTCAATCTGTTAAAAATCACCGCCGCGATGTTGCTTTCTTGCTCTCTTCTACCGTTATTTGCTACCGCTCACTGGCCACTCTTCTGAAAACTTGCAACTGCATGCCCTCCCTTTCCCCTCCCGCGGCCCGATGCACAAGACTTCCTACTCAATCTCATCCCTATTCTGTACCATCTTCCTAATGCAAGAGTAATCAGTATCTTTACTCCTTCACCCTTACACTGGTTAACTCTGGAACTCTCTTCCTGTCTCTATTTTCCACTTTGCTATGACTTAATCTTTTCAAAGAAGAGTAAACAACAACACCTCCCTACTAAATTGGCCTCACCGCTCTTTTTTTTTTTTTTATTCTCTTACTGTCTCTTCTTGTATAGGGACTGGCCACCTAAGCGGGCTTTCGCGTTAACCATTTTTGTTGTGCCCTTGGCAGTTCTTTTGTCATGTAAAAAAAAAAAAAAAAAAAAAAAAAAAAAAAAAATATATATATATTATTGCTTTGCTGATAATGTCTTTTCTTGCTTGGTGTCGGTTTCGAAGCTTCGCTCCGCCAGGATATTATGTAAATGTTTCCCTGATCAAGTGCACAGTTCCTTGTCCTACTTGAACAATTGGGGGAGGGGAAGGGCTAAGTAAGGTCCAAGACTTATACATATATATCTGTCTGTCCTGCATGAACTCTTAAGCTATTTCCAGAAAAGGGTAAATGGCTAGCGGATCACAAGTCCAGGAGTAATCAATTCCAAAGGTGAATAAAATTTTTTTTGTTATGATTCATCGTGAAATGATGTAAGTTTAGTTTGCTGGATTACATGTCCGTCAGCGGGAAAGAGTCCTAGTTGTCAAGGGACCACACGAAGTGCACTCTCACCAGCACCATCTCTCCTAATCTCTAATCCTTCCTCCTCTTGCATTACTATTCCTCCTCGCCTACCATCCTATGTTTCACCTTCTTCCTCTTCCCTAAGCTCTTCTCTCTCTTCATCATCTACATTATAATATTTTTACCATCTCTTTATGCATTAGTAATTACATGCCAAATATTCGCTGTGTTCGTTTTCGCTGTGGAACCATTAAGCAATTGTTTTGGCATTCCACGAAATAATTGACAATATCATTCTATCATTCAATATGTACTTATTGCAAAGGGTTATACTCTCCTTAAGAAGTACACGAATTTTGGGCATTGAAAGCAGCATAATAAACTTGTTCACTCATAGAAACCTTTATCATAATTGGCGATCAATTGGTGGGTGAACCGTTATCAGCCATGCGAATATTACGATTATTAATACGTACTAGCTGTTCTTTCTAAAGCATTCCGAGCAGGCTCTTATACTCTTATTTTTACTAGTCTTTTCATATGATCTTCGAGTTGTAGCATACAGCTCATGCAAAACATTATTGGGAATATACGAGACATGAGCCCTAATCACAGAGGCTCGTTTCGTCACTATATAAGAACCAATGATAGTTATATACATGATAGGAAAGCTAAATATACATTTAACCCTAACTGGAACCTCAGAAGTACCACCATATTGCTGGTAACGAATGTTGGTGGCGTTGGCGACGATCAAAGAGCGTCTTCTCATGTAAACAAAGGTACAAGTTAAAAGAAATAGTTTCGTCACAGGGCTCATATTTTGGATAGGTTCCCCAAGGGATCCTCGCAAGCCCTAAAACAAGAACAAGAAAGTTTCGTTCATCTGAGCCCTCCCAAACCCCTCACGTGATGTGATTTTCCCCTTCTCTAACCACAACGCTGCTTGTTATGTCCCTCTCTAACAATCATGTGCTGTGGATGTTTATTCTAACCCCTCACGTGCTACGTTGATGTCCCACTAACCCCTCACATGCTGTTATGTCTCCTCTAACCACCTCAAGTGCATTTATGTCCCCACTCTAACGCCCTCACGTGCTGTGATATCCTCTCTAACCCATCATGGCTGTGAGTCCCACTCTAACCCCCTCACGGCTGTGATTTTGTCCCACTCTAACCCTCACGTGCTGTGATGTCCCACTCTAAAGGCCTATCCAGAAGAGCGCGGCATGATCGGGCCGGGCATTGGCCGTCATCGGACAATTTGACGCGATATAAAACCATCGAAATGCCCGCACGAATCCCCCGTTTGGAGCGATAATCACCAGGCAGTGCCCCGGTTTGTTGGATTCTTGAGGAGCTACGGACGCTTCCGCTCCAGGACGCAAGGTAACATTGTGGATCCATAGAAGCTTGTCTCCCACTTTATCACATCGTTGTAACATGGTTCACATCAGGAACTGTATGACAACACAGCAACAATTAGCTACACAATACTTTCTTCGCAAGTAGTAATGGGTAATATGTGTATCGTACCGCACTCGACAACCTACTGGCCATCGTCGGGCACGCCCCGTCCATTCATCGACTGCGTGTGGACAACATTCACGGGCATGCCCGGCAGAATTTGTCCGACGACCGCGCGCTTGCCCGCCGGGCACGCCCGCTCGTCTTTACTGGATAGGCCTTCCTTAACCCCTCACGTTTGCTGTGATGTGATCTGTTTTGTGATATGTCCCTCTCTAACCCCTCACGTGCTGTGGGATGTCCCTCTCTAACCCCTAACATTGCGGTTGTGATGTCCCTGCACTATCTGTCATAAATTTCGTCATTGGAATCCTACTTAGTTACTGGCTAATTGAAAATATCTTTGGTTAGCCATGACTGGTAAATTGCAATACATTGAATTATAAATATCTATGTGCCAATCTTAGTGCTTTTCATTATTTATGATATATTACATCATTCAGGTTTATACTGAAAGAGAACAATATATCAGGAGAGAAAGTAAAGAAATATAATCAATACAATAGTTAAGGAGCTAAAACATTAATTCATATAACTGTAATAATTCCAACCAATTACAGGATGATGCCACGATCATGAACAGGAACAGTGCATTAACAAAGTTATTAACATCAGGGAGGTGGAAGGGTGAAAACGCATTGCATAATGCTTGTCCAAGTGTAAATGATGGCCCAAATATTCCGTTACATATCCAATGCGTAGTTTATTGTGGGATTAATATTAATAGAAGGCTTTTACTCCCCATTATTGAACACATGACTATGAAAAATATGAAGGGAAGGAAATATAAGCAGTGGTAATAAATAACAGCCGGCATGAGCACGAAACAATGTAGCTGGAACTGTTCATGAGCGGGGTACTTAAAGATTTTACAATAGATACACATTAAAAAGATTAACAACAGATACCCATTAAAAGTCCCCATTGTGAAATATAGTTATGCGCTACGATTATTAGAGGGTTGTTGTGTGTGTGGTGAGAGGCGACCCAGGTGCCAATATGTATTTTGATGGTCACCTAATTTCTATTGGTCGCAGGGTGTCACTTTCCGATCATGTGTCATATTGAAAAAACCCTGCCTAAGACACCACGGGCGAAGGCCCCAACCGCACACCCTCAAAAGTAGCCTCCAGGCGTCTACCATCCGAGGCTTGACGTCACATGTTTACAGGCGCTAGGCACAAATGTAAAATAAAACATATAAAAACAACTTAAATTCAAAAAATAACACAATCTCTGCCTACAGCTACCACACCAGGTTTGGTCCCTGCCCACTCCCCCACTAATGAGCGTGCCGGACATGTTGGAGCTGACCCGTGAGAGGTCCTCTCCTGTCCCTAACAGCAGGGTTTCCCACCCTTGGTGCTTCTTTAAATAAGCCCCTCTGAGGGCAACTTGTGGGTCACTGGTCCTACGCCAGTGACCAGCAGGGTCGACTTTGTACCTCAACCAAGGGACGCTAAGAGCGAAACATGAATCTGCAACCACGTTGAGCAACGGGGTAAACAAAAAGGACTCCTGGGCCAGCCACTACAACCCTGGGGGGAGCGAACTTCGGTTTCACAGGAATGAATAACGGACGTGTTGCAGTTCAGCTAAAGCAGTTAACTAGCTGGTTTAAACGGAGCATGGACTAAATCCCCGCTCACTGTGGGGTCAGGTCCAGAGAAAAACTTTGAAAGTGAAAGTGGTTGAAGACCCAGGACAGCAGTGTAGCTAGCAGCTCAGGCAAACCCGAGCCCGACGTGGCGAGCTGTAAACAACTGTTGCTTGGCGCCGTTGAGGTAGGAGCGAGAGCAGCAGAACCTTCCACGACGGCTGCCTGGCTAAGAGTGGGGACTAGGGAGTGGGGAGACTGGGGACTGGGGACCAGTGCTACCAGCTGTTGATGAAAATTTCTTTCAAGATGAGCTCAAGATGTGTTTCAAGATCAATTAAAAACTTTCAAGGTAGCAAACAACAACACTCATTATTGAAATTTCCCCTTTTAGTTTACTCCAAACTCAAAACACAAAATAATAAATATCTACATTACAAATCTGGTGGGGACTTTCAGTGTATAAAAAACCGGCTCCTGCTATTTCTATTTTTTTACAAAAAAGCAACATTATATACCCTTAGAGTAACCATGCTAAAATTTATATATATTATTTTAAAATTATATATATATAAATATAATATAAATATATATATATATATAAAAAAATATATATATATTAATATTATTTGTCTTGGAAGTTAAAAATCAACTTAGGGGTGAACTGAAATGTACTTTTTAAATGAAAGCAACTAAAGAAAAAATGGCCCCTGCTACCTTAATTCTTTAAGCGGCAAACCCTACTTTAAAAGGAAATTTTTAAAACCACAGGCACAACCCCAGACTATTTAGCCCCCAAACCCTAGATACCATATCTTCACTTTTCAGGATCCTAAAAAGATTTATTTATTGATTATCTTGCTTTGAGAGATAATCTAGCGCGTGTACCCTTTTTACAGTCCTTTTTTACACCCCAAATTTACCTTTTCGGAGTTTTCCCTGAATAGCAGTCTGCATTTTGACGTGAAATAGCCTTTTTCCTAAAGCCTGGGTGGGCATTTTCAAGGGGCTCAAAACCACCTCTTACGTCCTAAGACCGATTTGTATACCGGGCCAAAAAAGATTACAAAGGGAAAGCTTTTCGGGCGTATCTTAGCCCCGTGTAAGGGGGACAGAGGCCAACCCTTTTAGCCACCTAACCAATCAGCGCGCGCGCACAAGTCTTATTTGGGGGGAAAATCGTATACCACGCCAAATGTCTCTCCTCTCTTCTCTCCCCTTTTCCTCTCCTCTTCTCTCTCTCCTCTCTCTCTTCTCTCCTCTCTCTCTCTCCCTCTCTCTCTTTTTTTCCCCTTTCTCTCTCTCTTTCCCTTTCTTCTCTCTCTCTTCCCCTCTCTCTCTCTCCTCTCTCTCTCTCTCTCCTCTCCTCTCTCTCTCTTCTCTCTCTTTTCCTTCTCTCTCTCCTTCTTTCCCTTCTCTCTCTCTCTCTCTCTTTCCCCCTCTCTCTCCCCTCTCTCTCCCCTCTCTCCTCTTTTTCTTCTCCTCCTCTCTTTTCCTCTCTTCTTCTCTCTCTCTCTCTCTCTTCCCCTTTTTCCCTTTTTTTTTCTTCTATTATTTCTTCTCCCCCCCTCTACCTTCTCCTTGAGTTGCCAGATTGTTTTCTGCTAGCCGGCAGTGTCACGCCGGGGGAGTCTTCTCTCTCTCTCTCTCTCTCTCTCTCTCTCTCCCCTCTCTCTCCTCTTCTCTCTTTTCTCTCTCTTTCCCTCCCCCCCCCCCTTTTTTTTTTTCTCTCTCTCCTCCCCCTTTTTTTTCTTCTTTATTCTTCTCCTTTTTTTCTTCCCCCTTTTTCCCCTCCCCCTCTCCTTTTTTATCTTAAAACACACTTTTTTCTGGTTTTTGATATTTTGAATAACGCACTTTTTCCCTTTTTTGGATATTTTAGAATTAATCCCAACCTTTTTAAATATTTTAAAATTTTAAAATTTTAATATATATCTATATATATAAAAATTTATAATTTTTAAATATATATATTTAAAAACAAGTGTTTTATACAGCCTAATATACTATAACGCCCAAAAATATAAAATAAACCAATAAATAACCATTGTTGTTATGGTGACGGAGAAAATTGCGGGCTAAGACGCCCCCCAACCCTGCCTTAGTTTCACTCGCTGCACTGTCTTAGGCGGAGCGAATTTTTGCTTCCGAAAATGTCCACCTAGCGCTAAAGATGGTTTAGTAGTGTTCCAAAATGCCCCCCCTGTTTGCCACACTACTAATTTTAAGATTTTTGTTACTCCTGTTGCGGTTGCCTACTCTCTTTTCTCTCTTCTCTCCTCCTCCTCTCTCTCTCTCTTTTTTTTTTTAAGTTTTTAGGTACTTTACAGGAGACTAAAATTTTTAAAGATATGGGAGTTTTACGAATCTTTTTTTCAACTTTCAAGCTTAGGATACATTTTTAAAGATCTTGATAAAAAATTCAAGCGTGGAAACACTGCTGGGGACTGGGAGTCCCGCACGCAGCCGCGAGCGGTCGAGCGCAGGGGCCCAGTGGCAAAGCCGTCCTATGAAAAAACCCTGCCCCGGGGAGGAGGAGGGAGGGTGACTCTTTCAAGTCGGCTCCAAAAAGTCATAGGAGCCGAGTTTTCAGTGATGTGGACGTACGGGGGGTTTACGGCTTCATTGCACCCCCCTTCCACCCACTGTTAACCTTCGCCTTTTTAAATTTGCTCAAAACTTTTTACTGGAAATATCATAAAAGCGGAATTTATTCGCTTTCCTTTGCTAATTTCGTTTACTGATAAATAATTAGCGCATGCAAATTAGTTTTAACTAAATCAAAACATATAAAGGGGAATTTTCCTACCAAATATATGTTTATCAAAAAAAAAGATATCTGTTATCTTGGGAAATGTTTGTTCATAATATTATCAAAAAAAAACCGTAAAACACCTAAAGAAATGCCATTATGAGACCCAAAAAAAAGCATGAACTTAGGGGCCCACTATTAAAAACCTTTCCCCCTGGGCTGGGGATCGCCTGCCGATGCTGCGCCAGGCGAAAGCAGCCCCAGGAAATCCTTTCTTTAAACACTGGCTTTCGCCAACCCCGCGAACGCCAGGGTTGGGGGACGTGAGTGTTCCCAAAGCAACCTTCTCCTATTCTCGCTCGCTCGGCAAATAGCGCAGGAAATTTGGGGGAAATTTAAGTTTGTTTTCATCTACGCGACACCCCGGGTACAGTACGATGCTGGCTCTCTTAGGGAAAATCCTTATCCACTGTGGATAAGGGATGCCATTTACCCCTCGGAGTTATTGAGGGCATAGTTTTAAAAACTACCAAATTTTTATGCCGTGATTGCACTTGTACTACTCTTTCCGACAGTACTCTTATTATCATTAAAGTTCGTTCATCACTGAACAACGGCAACAATATTCGCATACTTCCTAAGGCAGTTGTGATATTAACCATTTAACCTTATTTACCCCCCAACTCGTACAAAGATAGGGGATTTTTCGGTAGTGGGCTTTCCCAAAAATCTTAGGATTCTTACCCACACATCGTTTTAGAAATTTTTCTTATGAATATTTTGAACCCCATTTTCCCCTGGTCAATTGATTAAATTAAGGGTTACATTAAACCGAAAATCTACCGTTATTTCAGCCATAAACTGTTAAGTTGGTTAAAAATTGGTTTTGAGGTGAGTCTGGTTTTTTAAAAAGTATCAAGAAAAAAAAAAAATTATCAAAATATGGGGTGCAAGCGGAGCAAATTAAGGTTTGCGGGGGGGGGGGGGCGGGGGCCCCCCCACCTTAAACAAACATTTATTTCCGACAAAACGAGTGCCAGATTCATTCAAAACACATCAAACTATTCAGGAAAACTAAGTTCGACCCCCGAAATCTGAATGCCCATTCGAATTTTTCCAAAAATGTTTGATATTTTAATTAATCCGTCACTATTATCTAAAGGCAACTATATCATATACTTCCAGTATGATATTATTAAAATAATCACCCTTAACCTAAAAGTAACAATCGTCATATCTTCCAATATTGTTTATTGAATATAATTTTTTACCGCTTAACCTAAAATCAGCAATCGATCATATTTCCGTATCGACATTTAAAAATCTCACTTTTTAATGGGGTATGGCCTTAGTTGTGGTTAAATTGGGTTAGGTTTGTGAGTCTAAAGGTAGGGTTATTGTTTAAAATTTTCCTATCCCATAGGTTACAGGGGGTTTCTAACAAATTTTTTTACCCCGGTTTTTTTAGTTTTTTTTCTACACTGGTTTTTAGTTTTTTTCGTACATACGTGTGTCGTTTCGTAACTCTATCGTAAAGTTAAAATCGAGCTGAGTTACGAAAGACTTGGTTCCTATAGACTACAAAAACTTTTGGTGTATAATTACTGGTGTACGAAACAATTGTGTACGAATGACTGCACCCCTCCTATACCCTCCTTCCCCCCTTAAAGCTCTTATAAACTCTGAAAGTAGTGATTTGCGACGGAAATTTTATTGAGATAATTTTTTTCGAATCTTTTAGGGAAAAAAAACCATTCATCATTTAACCAAAATCACCACTTAAAAGCAAAAATCGATCTATCTTCCCTGTTATATAATAATTAAAAGTTTACCACTTAACCCAACCTGCAACAATCATGATACTTTCCCGTACTATGAAAACATTAAAAAAGTTCACCATTAACCTAACAGCTCACACTATCAGATACTTCCAGTAGTGATTGAATATTTTAAATTAAATTCCCACTTAACCTACCCCCAATTATAATCTTTATTTAAAACTTTTAAAATAACATCCAAAAAAAAATTGGTTTTTGATATTAATCTTTAAAAATTTTCAATCAAAAACAAAAACCCAAAAAAAATAATATAGGTTGTGTATTTAAACTAGGTGTTTTTTGTTTTTTTCCAAAAAACTTTTAATTCCAACTCAGTCTCGCTCAGGAACAAATCTAGGCTGTCTTTCTGTCTTTCACAGTTTATCTTGGCAATCTGATCCTTTCTGCTTTGGCTGGATCAAGCACTTCTATATCTTCAAAATCTGGCAGTGCGTCCATAATCTGGAAAATAATATATGAAACATATAATAATCTAACATTCATCTAAATATAGTGTAAGTGACTTTAAATCAGAGAAAATAAATCACCCAAAAATAAGTATCAGATAAATTCAAACATATTAAAACTATTCATGACAAAAGTTTCGTCCTCAAAAACAGTAATGCCCATATATGAAAATTTAATTAGGTTAGTGAACTAGCAAGGTGGGTCCGGGGGGGCACAGGCCCCAGCTATATCAGGAGGGTATTGTTCAATAGTGAGTATTGGTTGAAACTGCATATTTATCTTTCTAATTGTAAAAAAAGTTGTAACTCATTCAATTTCATCTGATTAACCAAATAAATAAAAGTTATTATATTTTACACTAGGACCAGAGTTCCCTACACAATTGGGAGTATATGGTTTGTTTACCTTATTGTATTCTAGGAAACTTTCTCTCAATGAGTAAATAATTACTTTTGGAGATATAATAAGAACATAAGAACATAAGAAAATAAGGAAGCTACAAGAGGCCGCGAGGCCTACACGTGGTAGTTCCTGTCACCTAACACTACCTACATCCACCTTTCATCCCCATCCATGAACCTATCCAGCTCCCCTTTAAAGCTCCCCAATGACTCAGCACTAACTACCTGTCTACTGAGACCATTCCATTCATTCACCACCCTATTTGTGAACCAGTTTTTCCCTATTTCCTTTCTAAATCTACGCTTTTCCAGCTTGAATCCGTTACTTCTTGTTCTACCCTGGTTAAAAGCCGTAAGAACTTTTCCTACCTCTCCTTTATTAAATCCCTTTATCCACTTAAAAACTTCTATCAGATCGCCCCTTACTCTGCGTCTCTCGAGTGAGTGTAATTTTAATAACTTCAATCTCCTCTCATAACTAAAGTTACGCATCCCTTGTACCATTTTGGTCATCCTTCTCTGCACTTTTTCTAACAACACTATATCCATCCTGTAATATGGAGACCAAAACTGAACTGCATAGTCTAGGTGAGGCCTGACTAGAGCTTTAGATAAAGCTGACTGATAAAGCTTTAGAATAACTTCCGCACTTCTACTTTTAACACTTCTGGTAATGAATCCTAATACTCTATTAGCTCTATTTCTGTTCTCAATACATTGTTTCCTAGGTCGGAGGTCTGGGTTCACCCTCACTCCAAGATCTTTTTCAACTTCTGATCTTTTCAGCGATACATTGCTTATGGTGTATCTATTACCAGGGGTTGTTTTTCTACCAACATTCATAACGCTACATTTATCAATATTAAATTCCATCTGCCATCTGACTGCCCACTCGTTAAGTTTATCTAAGTCTCCCTGCAATATGTTTACGTCAGACTGTGATCCAATAATCCTACCTAACTTAGTATCATCAGCAAACTTGCTGATATCACTGCTAATCCCACTATCCAAGTCGTTGATGTAAATCAAAAATAGTAATGGGCCCAAAACAGACCCTTGTGGAACTCCACTTGTCACCAGTCCCCATTCAGATTTGGAACCATTAATTGTAACCCTTTGTTGCCTATTACTTAGCCAAGCTCTGATCCAATGAAGAACCTTCCCATCTATACCATGAGCCCTAACCTTATTTTAAGAGTCGCTCGTGTGGTACTTTGTCAATGCCTTACTAAAGTCCAGATATATTATTCATAATCCTTATCATTATCTGCCGTCCTCATACTAATGATNTTTAAACTGGAAATAATATATGAAAACAATAATAATCTAAATTCATCTAAATATATGTAAGTGACTTAAATCAGGAAAATAAATCACCCAAAAAAAAGTTCAAAAAATTCAAAATATTAAAACTATTCATGACAAAAGTTTGTCCTCAAAAAGTAATGCCATATATGAAATTAATAGGTTAGTGAACTAGCAAGGTGGGTCCGGGGGGGCACAGGCCCCCAGCTATATCAGGAGGGTATTGTTCAATAGTGAGTATTGGTTGAAACTGCATATTTATCTTTCTAATTGTAAAAAAAGTTGTAACTCATTCATTTCATCTGATTAACCAAATAAATAAAAGTTATTATATTTTACAACTAGGACCAGAGTTCCCTACACAATTGGGAGTATATGGTTTGTTTCCCTTTATTGTATTCTAGGAAACTTTCTCTCAATGAGAAAAATAATTACTTTTGGAGATATATAAGAACATAAGAACATAAGAAAATAAGGAAGCTACAAGAGGCCGCGAGGCCTACACGTGGTAGTTCCTGTCACCTAACACTACCTACATCCACCTTTCATCCCCATCCATGAACCTATCCAGCTCCCCTTTAAAGCTCCCCAATGACTCAGCACTAACTACCTGTCTATGAGGACCCTTTCCCATTCATTCACCACCATTTGTGAACCAGTTTTTCCCTATTTCCTTTCTAAATCAAAACGCTTTTCCAGCTTGAATCCGTTACTTCTTGTTCTACCCTGGTTAAAAGCCGTAAGAACTTTTCCTACCTCTCCTTTATTAAATCCCTTTATCCACTTAAAAACTTCTATCAGATCGCCCCCTTACTCGGGCGCCCTCTCGAGTGAGTGTAATTTTTAATAACTTCAATCTCCTCTCATAACTAAAGTTACGCATCCCTTGTACCATTTTGGTCATCCTTCTCTGCACTTTTTCTAACAACACTATATCCATCCTGAAATATGGAGACCAAAACTGAACTGCATAGTCCTAGGTGAGGCCTGACTAGAGCTTTAGATAAAGCTGACTGATAAAGCTTTAGAATAACTTCCGCACTTCTACTTTTAAACACTTCTGGTAATGAATCCTAATACTCTATTAGCTCTATTTCTGTTCCCCATACATTGTTTCCTAGGTCGGAGGTCTGGGTTCACCCTCACCCCAAAGATCTTTTTCAACTTCTATCTTTTCAGCGATACATTGCTTATGGTGTATCTATTACCGGGGTTTTTTCTACCAACATTCATAACGCTACATTTACAATATTTAAATTCCATCTGCCTCTGACTGCCCACTCGTTAAGTTTATCTAAGTCTCCCTGCAATATTTTTACGTCAGACTGTGATCCAATAATCCTACCTAACTTAGTATCATCAGCAAACTTGCTGATATCACTGCTAATCCCTATCCAAGTCGTTGATGTAAATAAAAATAGTAATGGGCCCAAAACAGACCCTTGTGAACTCCATTTGTCACCAGTCCCCATTCAGATTTGGAACCATTAATTGTAACCCTTTTTTTTGGCCTATTACTTACCCAAGCTCTGATCCAATGAAGAACCTTCCCATCTATACCATGAGCCCTAACCTTTAAATTTAAGAGTCGCTCGTGTGGTACTTTGTCAAATGCCTTACTAAGTCCAGATATATTATACATAATCCTTATCATTATCTGCCGTCTCAAAAAATTTTTCCTATAAAAAACTCAATAAATTGGTGAGACATGACCTACCCTTGGTGAATCCATGTTGTGAATCATTGATCAAACTATGTTTATCAAAGTGGCTCTCTAATGTTTTTTGCAATAATAGTTTCCAAAAATTTTAAACCCACCACTGATGTTAAAACTTAGGGGTCGATAATTTGACTTTAGTCCTCTGTCTCCCTTCTTAAATATGGGAAAACATTTCCTTTTTCCTCCACAATAATGGAAACATCGCCTATCTCAACCGATTTCCTAAAAATGTGCACTAACGACTCACTAACAACCTCCTTGCATTCCTTTAATACCCTGGGATACACTTCATCTGGTCCTGGCGATTTAAATGTTTTCATTTTTTCTATACCCTCCTCCAACATTTCCCTAGTTATCACAATATCTTTGAGTTTCTCCCTCATCGCTTCCTTTGAACATCTGTTCACTATCAGGTATCGTCTGTGTTTTCCTCCTCCGAAAAAACATTTAGAAATAATCATTTAGACTCCTACACATATCCTCATCCGTATTTAAGACCTAAACCCTGTCCTGACCTTAACGGCCCAACTAATTCCCTTGTCTTTGTTTTATAAACCTGATAGAACCCCTTTGGGTCCCCTTTCGCCTGTTTCTGCTACTTTAATCTCATAATTGTTCTTAGCACTCGAGTTAATTTCTTCACTGTCCTCGCCATCACGTTTATACTGTTCTTTGTTTACCAATCCTGCCTTGAACCTTAAATAAATGTTTTTTTTTAAACTCCAATGTTGTGTTTTAACTTGGTGGTCATCCATTTTGGATCACTCTTTCTGGACCTTATTTCCCTATAAGGATTTTATTTTCTGTCCGTCAATTATATTCCTTACAAATGAGTATAACCCTCCTCGGCTCCGACCTCACTTCCCCTTCTAACCTCTCTAATTTACCTCCTCAGCCCTGACCTCACTTCCCTGTCTAACCGCTCAAAATTATCTCCTCAGCCTCGACCTCACTACCAATCTGACCGCGCCAATTCCTCCAGGGCCTTCCTAACCCTTCATAATTGGCCTTTCCAGCTGAAACGCCCTGTCCTGGGAAATTTTCTCCTCCATCCCACACCTCTTATTAATAACCTCCAGGTGTCTTCTTAATCCCGCATAATTGGCCTTTCTGAAATTAGGTATTCCGATGCCTTTTTGCCACTTAATTTTCCAACTTCCCATTTTAAGCTAAATCTGATCTCATAATGGTCGCTATTATCTAAATTCCCCCCGACCTCCACATTTGTAACTAAATCGTCCTCTATTTGTCGCAATAGATCTAGAATAAATTTTCTCCTCTGGTAGGCTCCTTGATTGCTTGACTTAGGAAGTTATCCTGGATTATATTTAACAATTCATCTGCATCGCTGTCACCTATGATTAAATCCCGTCTATATCCTTAAGATTAAATCTCCCACCACGCATAATCGATTATATCTGCAGGCCTTGTTTATTTCTTTCCCTATAGGAGCTGAATCCTCTTTACCCTAAGTTTGGAGGCCTATACACTACACCTAAAACCATTTTCTCAGTTCCCTCCTTAACCTCTACCCATATAGACTCTATGCTGTATCTGTTTTTTATAACATTGTTAAAAACAAAACTGCAATGCATCTCTTGCATAAAGCGCAACTCCTCCTCCCCGTCTGCCTACTCTGTCCTTTTTGAAATAACTTATACCCAGCTACTCGACTCCGGATCGAATACCTTTCCTGACATATCCAACCATGTTTCTGTTAATGCTATTATTCAAAATCCTCTACAATATTTTTTTCTTCTCAGGAAACCTATCTTTTTTAAAATACTCCTACAGTTTGTATAGTAAACCTTCAAGCAACTCCTCTTTTTTTTTTGTCAATTTTCCCTTCATCTTTAACTAAACCCCCCCTCTCTCTCTTCTTACGAATCACTTTAGTTCCCCGCCTTCTGAAACTCCTCCAGTGTCGCAAGTTTCCTTTACCCCGGGCCCCCGTGTCTAAACCCCGTTTCTCTATCTTAAAAAAGCCTGCGGTGCTCTACCTCCCTTTCAAGGGATTCAGACAAGATCTGAACTCCTTTCCTCGAAAAGTGCACCCCGTCCCTGCGGGAGAGGTTGTTGTGCCCGAAAAAAAAGTCCCAGCTGTCGACAAAAGGCCCAACCCCATTGGCTTGCAATTAAGTGCCAGCCGGGAATTCACCGCAATAGCCCTGGAGTACCACATGTCGTCAACAAAGCATCTTGGAAGGACACCACACCCACAGGGGAAACCCACCCGTCCCTAACTTTACCTACAGCTTCCTTGAAACCGCCGTAGCAAATTCCTCACTTCTTACACACTCAACATAATTTCCCCCAGCGCTCAGACAGACAAAGGGCTTTTTCCCTTGGTCCGCCATGCACTCAATATCTTGTCACTAACATAAGCTATCCCCTTCCCTGGGTAACTCACCGACTTCATGCGCATCCCTTCTCTGTCACAGAACCTCCTGTCAAGGGTGCCTAACCTGACTGTCACCAACAACCAAGACTTTACCTTCGGGTAATGATGTATCGTCTACCTTCCTAACCTCCGTATTATCCTCTTGCAGCCCCGGAGTACCTGAATGAGTTCGTGCACAAAAGATGGTGATTGTTTACCTTTTTCTCCTGCGGGCGGGCTCCATGATCAACTACCTTCCAAACACCAATCCCTGGGGACCTTACTAGGAACCTTAGTAGTCCACTTGAGTCACATCTCGCTCTGGTACCCCTACAGGCAACATCACTCGCATGTGCCCCTCCACTCGCCCCCACTTGGACCTTCACCTCCACACTGAGAGAAAGGGATCTCTATTTCCTGCTTTCTTCACAACGCTTTTCAATTCGTTCACTTCACTTGCAAAGCTCCTTTTCAGGTCTTCGATCGCCTCCAGAATAGTCTTAAGCGCCGCACCCACCCTTCAACTACACTCTCCCTCGACCCTTCTACCTCCCCTTTAAACCCCAGCCCCCTTCACTCCTACCACACTACCAAATCTCAACCCCAGCACCAACACACAAACCCACTTCACTCTCCGCCTCCACAACACTCCCTATCAAGACGTTTGCCATTCTAATCCTGAGAGCTAATCCAAAGCACAACCTCACTTCACGGAGACGACAGGTCGACTGAAAAATAACAGCTATTTATCGGGAGGAGAGAGATAAAGTTTATGTGCGCCGCACTCTTCTTCCTCTCGTGACCTGCATCGCCTCTGTTCTTCCCTTGCCGCAGACATCTTAAGTGAGGATTTGGCTTTAGTTAGGTTAAAAAGTGGGTTAGGTTAGTGAGTGTAAAAGTAGGGTTAGGTTAGTTAATTTTCATATCTCCTATAGGTTCAGGGAGTTTCGTACACAAGTTGTTTCGTACCCAGGTTTTGTTTTGTTGTTTTCGTACACTGATTTTGAGTGTTTCGTACATACGTGATGTCGTTTCGTAACTCTTGTAGTAAAGTTAAACTGAGCTGAGTGTACGAAACGACTATGGTTTCATATAGACTACGAAACAACTTTTTGGTGTACTAATCTACTGGTGTACGAAACAACTTGTGAACGAACTGACTGCACCCGCACCGTCAGGCTCAGGAACAGATCGAGGCGGTCCTTAACACTCCTTCTTGGCAGTCTGATCCTTTCAGCTTCAGCAGCATCAAGCAAATCAAAATGCTCGAACTCTAACAAGGCATCCATAATCTGAAAAATATAGGGAACATATTACAATCTAACATTCATCCAAATATGTTACAAGTGACTGTTACAACAACTTTAGAGCATAATGGTAATTGTATGCTAGGGGTGGAAAAATCTTTGTCGGAAATGATTAACTAATGAAGAAAGACGATAAAATAAGGTAAATTCTATGATGATCTATTAGAAAGGCAACTTAAGTATACAGTTTGAATTTTTATATTTATTTATTGTGCAACACTATTTTCAAAGACGACACTATAATTTTGTGAATAGTCTTGATGTGCTAAAATCATTTTTAGTCGCCTCCGTGGTCTTGTGGGTAAAGCATCTAGCTACGAATCTGCGTGCCCTGGATCGAATCCTGGCCAGAGCAAATCGGCGGCCAGCCCAACCAGCTGTTCATTCAATATTTATTAATTTGTTTATTACAGATATCAATATGTATTTCTTCATACCCCCATAACCCCAACTCTTTCAACAAATAATGATTCCCACCAGAAATGTTTAGGTTAGGATAGAAGTTGAATTGGATTTAGTTCCAGATAATATTTAAAAATGACTTATAAACATTGTGGCAGCACAAAGCACAGCAGGATGCTTTGCAATAAGGCAAACATCTGACGCAATGTTCTCACCGGGTGTTCTGACTACAAAACCGAAAAACAAAACAGCCGGCCGCCCACAACTTGCCACAAGCTTAAAAACCCACATCCTGCAAATTTTTTGACACTGTTATTTGTTTTTGATAGATATTAATGTTTAATTTAACATTCTTATATTTGTTGTTCGGCAATTATTTATTTATATTTATATATATATATATATATAATATATATATATATATTATATGACTATATATATATATATATATATATATATATATAATATATATATATATATATTATATATATTATACTATATTACTTAACCTCGTTTACCCGGACCTCCATTTCCCGGATATCGGATTTGCCGGTCAAAATCAGATGTCTGGGGATATGTCTGACAAATACCTGGTCCAGTTCGTAAATTGACAAAGTTGTCCGGCTGTCCAATCCGATCACGGCATAAATGGGGAGGCGGTAGCAAGGTGGTTAGCATTACCGTGTGGCGTTCTCGAAGACCCGAGTTCGATCCAGAGTGAGACCCATAAATCCACTTAAAATATTTTTGCACCATCCAGTGGCCTAAGGGCCGTACTTTTAAAATCTTTCGCCAGTACTGGCGAAAGCTTTCGCCAGGCGCTCCTTGATTTCTTACTTTTAAACGCTTAGTTGATATTGGCGGTAGCCAATATGGTATGGTATGCCAATATAATATGGTTAATATTACTAATCTAACCTTACTATAATCTAACCTAACCTCACGAACCTCCTAGCGAGACCAACGAGAAAATAATTACTAACCTAACCTCAATATCTAACCTTACCAGGAAAAACTCGTGCTTTTCGGTAAATTTTAACACTAGGACCGAAATTCCCTACACAATTGAGTGTTGTTTCTGTTCACCTTATTGGATTCTACGAAACATTCTCTCTATGAGCTTCTGTCGCAAATCAATACTTTCGGAGATATAAGATGTTTTTAATAGGAAGAGTGTAGGTAAATTCTAGTTTTTTGCCCATACTCTCCGGGACCTGTGGAAATGCGGGGTTTTCGGTTGTGGAACAATCAAAATGAATGGGTCGGAAACACGTAGTTTAAGAGTTGTGTAGGGGGTAAAATTCCCTAGATCTAGGGTAATTTCCTTATATCTAGAGAAATACGCCTAACCAAAATTAACCTAACCTAGAAATATTTAACCGAACCTACCGGGGGCTTGACCCACCGATAACCTAACCTAACCAAATCAAATCTAACCTAACCAAGCCTAACCTAACCAATTATAACCTAGCCTAACCGAAACAAATCTAACCTAACCTCCCAGCGGGGGGTTGGGAGGTTCTCGACACTTCGGTCATCATTCTGTGAGGATCGTCAGGTTCACACTTCTCTGGACTCAGAAGAAATCCAATGAATTTTCCCTAGATCTAGGGAATTTTTTCAATACACTGCAACTCAAAAACTATGTGGTTGCAGCGCATATTTTGTACCCCAGCCAAATATCCCGCATTCCCCCAGGTCCCCAAGCTTGTTTTGTGGGAGAGGGAGAGTATGGGCAAACATTAGAATAATACCGGAGTGTATATGAGATATGAAAATTAAACTAACCAAACCCCACCTTTTGACTCACAAACATAACCTAACCTAATCCCAAGCTTCAACATCATAACTAAAGCCAAATCTACATGAAAAAAGTGTCCGCGGTAAGGAAAGAAGGCGATGCAGGTCACAAGAGAAGAAGAGCACGCATACACTTGTCTCTCGCCTCCCTATAAACAACTTGTCATATCTCAAAGTAATGATTTGTGACGGAAGTTCATAGAGAGAATATTTCCTAGAATCCAATAAGGTAAACAGCAACCACACTCCAAATTGTGTAGGCAATTTCGGTCCTAGTGTAAACTAATACCTTCTTTTCCGCCCTTAGGTCTTGCTAGGAGGTATTTGGTAAGGTTACAGTGAGGTTAGGTTAGTAATATTAATTAGGAGGTCCGGGGGTGGTCATTTAGGGGGCATGGGGATGTTGAAGGTGGTATATATTTCTACCCAACTTTATAATTACGTTTTAGAGGTATCTGAAGGGGTATTTGGAGGTATGGAGGCGGTCGTCTGGAGGAAAAAAGCCCCACTAATACGGGCGGGTAAGACTCTTGAATTTTACCTACCCTTCTAATTGTAACAAAACTTATAACTCATTAAATTTCATCTGATTGACCAAAGAAATAAAATCAATTTACTGGCGGGAGCACAATTTTATAAGCACGTCTCACGTGAAATATGTGAGGGTCAGAGGTCTCTGACATAGGTCAATGTAAAGACGTCATCACCAAAACATCCAATGTATACATACTATTGTGGAAAATGGTCCCTAAAGCAAAAAATATTGGACGAAAAGGCAAAATACACTCACCTCGGGGGGTGTAGGTGTCTGGTGCTGTTTGCTGCGCTGGAACTTCGATGGTGTTTTGAAAAAAATATACATATGACTTATTTTCTATGAAAAAACTTGCCATACACATATTTACCGTCGCAATAGGTTTTCTATCTCATGACATGCTTAATAGTATTGTAAAAAGTATAAACTGAATGCAAAAAATGTTGATCGCCCGATGAGAGGGACGTCTCACCAGAACTCATGTTCGCCAGGCTATTCCAATACTTCTCCTCCGCCATCCCTGGCGGAGCAGCGCCTGGCGGAGCGGAGCGCTCGTGACGTTTAAAAATAAGAAATCACTGAGCGCCTGGCGAACGCTTTCGCCAGCACTGGCGAACGCTTGCGCCAGCACTGGCGAAAGATTTTAAAAGTACGGCCCTTAAACTCTTCGCCATTTAATATTTTGCTCGAAAACATTTTACATGGAGAATAGCAATAGAAGCGGAATTTAATTAGCTTTCCATTGCTATATTTTGTTTTCTGATAAATGAATTAGAACCATACATAAATTAGCGTTAACTAAATAAATAACATCATCAATCGAGAAAAATTACCCGATTTCATGATATTTTTAGTTAGTTAACGCTAATTTATGTATGGTTCTAATTCATTTATCAGAAAAGGAAATATAGCAATGGAAAGCTAATTAACTTCCGCTTCTATTGATATTCTCCATGTGAAATGTTTTCGAGCAAAATATTAAATGGCGAAGAGTTTAAATTCATGCATATTTCTTGAGAGTCTCATAATGGCATTTCTTTAGTGTGTTTTACGGTTTTTTATTTGATAATATTATAGAACAAACCTTTCCGAAGATAACAGTATATCTTTTATACTGATAAACATATATTTGGTAGGAAATTACCCGATTTCATGATGTTATGTATTTAGTTAACGCTAATTTATGCATGCTGCTAGATCATTTATCAGAAAACAAAATATAGCAATGGAAAGCTAACTAAATTCCGCTTCTATTGATATTCTCCAAGTAAAATGTTTTCGAGCAAAATATTAAATGGCGAAGAGTTTAAGTTGATGCATATTTCTTGAGTCTCATAATGGCATTTCTTTAGTGTGTTTTACGGGTTTTTATTTGATAATATTAAAGAACAAACATTTCCGAAGAACTCCGTATATCTTTTATACTGATAAACATATATTAGGTAGGTAAACTTGTCATCTCGGTGGCCTCGTACAGACTCCGTCCGTGACGTCATCAATCTCAGGCGCAGGCTTTTACATACAGACGGCTTTGCCAGTGGGTACACAGTCGGCGGGCCGGTGGCGTGATACTTCACCTCACCGTAACCGAACGTAACTAACCTGTTAGGAAAAAATAAATCGCCGAACTAGTGCCTAACTTTGGGTTGCCTTGGCATCACCCATACTAAAAAGAGCTACTTGAACATGCTAGTAATACTTGTGGAGTTGTAACGTGCAAGAGCCGCATTATCCTTGGTATAAACTAGAAAGGAACGACAGTTATCATGACACAAAAGAGACACCTGACATTTTAGAAGACAGGAGGCCTTAGGAATGTTACATGACGGCTGAGAAAGGAGACGTCAATAGAGACTGCAATCAGAAAGAAGGGTGTAGGGTAGGAAGGAGGGAGCACCGAGGGTGACTAAGGTGAACGAAGAAGCCGGGAGGGACGCAGCACAAAACACAGGTGCAAAAATAAGGATACACATCTACATTTAGAGAACCTCTTCCTATTATTTTGTAGGCCAGCCTCTTCATGTGTGTGTGTATTCATCTAGTTGTATTTTACAGGGCCAGAGCAATGCTCGTGTGCCCGTCTCCATATCAACATTTTTATCATTCATCCTTAGTGCTTTTGTGTTGGCCGAAGCCAGCACCCCGGAGAGCAGGTCACAAACCCCGGCTAACACCCGGTACCCATTCACTGCTGGGTGGACATTGGCTCGGGTTTTAAGGAAACATCCCATCTGTTTCCGCTCTACCCGGGATCGAACCGGGGACTTCTCGGTTGTGAACGAGCGTGCTTCCTTACACCACGGAGTAANTTTGGCAAAAAGTTAGAAGGGGCTATCTGGAGAGTCTGTTCATTTTGTGTCTTCATCTGTGTCATATTAGGGCAATAAATGACAAAATTAAAATAAACTGAGTGGCGACCTCACTATACCTACTACAGTAAAGTCGCCAGCTAGTATTTTAACCCAACAGTTGAGTCGCCACTCTGGGGAATTCAGGGAAATTAGAGGTAAAGTAAAACAAGTCTCTATATATATTAGCTGCGGAAGATGCTTGGATATATAAAAATTCCTCTCCCAACGTGAAAATAAATTCTATTCAAGTTTGAAAGATCTGGCAAGTCTGCGTCCTGTCGCCCGAAAAGCTACTGTTTACTGTCTGTCGTCGCGCGAAGAAAAACGTGAGAAACAAAATGCGCAACAGTTATATTTGCAGCTACAAAGCATAAAACAACGCTGAAACAGGGTAGATTATACAATCATGATATAAACTACTGTGTAACATCTTCAGTGGCACATAAAAATCAGTAGTGAGGCTATAATTCGTAATATTTGGCACCTGGCGACTTCACTGCAGGTGGCGACTTCACTGTTATCTACGGTAGCTGGCGATCTTAGTGTAGGTCGCCACTCGGTTGATATTTTCGTAATTTGTTCATTTATAGCCATAATATGACACAGATGATGGACACAAAATGACATAGACTCTCCAGATAGCCCCTTCTAACATTTCTGAAATTATGGATGTAGAAATGTAAGTATTAACGACACCAGACGTCTGTAAATCGAAAAAAGACGTTCTCATGACGACTTTAGTGTTATCTACGGTACCAATCTATAATAATATAAGCGAAAGTGTGTCTGTCTGTCTGTGTGTCCAAGATAGGTGCCGCCCCCAGTGGCGCAATCCCCTCATATGGCACAGTTTTGGAACCGGGTTGACCAGGGGAAGGTGTTAAGCCCGGTTAAGGAAGATCCGATCACTTTTTTTCTTCTTTTTTTTAGCAGCCTATTAGCGAGAAATGTGAAAAAAAAGTGGGTTGCGAGAATTGAGGAAACCTTGATGTAGGGTGATGGGTGATGGGTGAGTGAATGGGTTGGGGGTGATGGGTGAGGGAATAGGTGGGGGGTGATGGGTAGTGGGTGAGTGAATGGGTGTGTGGTGATGGGTAATGGGTGAGTGAATGGGTGGGGGGTGATGGGTAATGGGTGAGTGAATGGGTGGGGGGTGATGGGTAATGGGTGAGTGAATGAGTTGGGGGTGATGTGAATGGGTTGGCGTTAATACATACATTTCTACATCCGATTTCAGGAAAGTTATAAGGGGCTATCTGGAGAGAGTCTGTGTTTGGTTGGCCTTCGGCCTACCAAACACAGGTGGTTGACCGAAGGCCCACCAATAGCCCTCCGCAAGAGCTAGCCAAAAAGTCCGCCCGGAGGGCGGACTTTTTAAAACTAGTACTAGTACTTTATAAACGGCATTTAAATATATTTATATTTAAATAAATTTTAAATAATAAATTATAAATTTCGGCATAAATTTTGGGGCTAGTACTTTATAAACGGCATTTATCTTATATGTATCCATTTACTCTGCTTTTTATTTCCCACAAACTTTCATGGTTCTATATAATTGGATGAATTTTGTCCAAAAGTGCTTGTCTGCAAAGCTCATCTTAGCAATCCTCTGGCGACGTTGTCAGTGGCGAAACTGACGCCCAGCACACACACGGTGCGATCTGATCTGAACCGGATGAGTTGGCGGATCTAATAACCAAACACTGCTTGGTCGCCATCCGACCAACTGTCAGTCGGTCGGACAAACCACAATCACCCCATACACGATTCAATCTGGTCGGATCCAACCAGATCTGTCCGATGGTCTCAAGACCAAATCGCACCGTGGATGGGGGGCCTTTAGACGTCAAAGTTTTGATGTTTTCCGATTTGCGGCACCTGCTGAGTAGGGGGATTGGGTTCCACGTGAGTGACGTCCTAATCATCCCCATGGATCGGCATCTAGGCTGTAAGCTCTCTTTGGGAGGGTACTAGCTGGCGATCAAGAGTCCAGCATATAATTAAAACCATGGGTTTATAAAACGCACACACACGCACACACACACACACACACACACACACACACACACACACACACACACACACACATGTGGTCTGATCAGATGCGTTCCCGCCTGGAAATACTTAGGTCGGCAGTTCCAGCCCCGCTCAGGGTGGAATCCGTATACAGCCTAGGTTGTTAATCTCTCCCTTGAAGGGGATACATGTAGTGTGTGAAGTCCAAGCATTACCCTTAGATCAGCAGCAACGACCTCAAAGGTCTTTCTGGAAAGGTATATGCATTAGGGGACGCAGTAGGTCCAATGAAAAGTGAAATATAGATTATTTAGAATTTGGCAGTGTGTTTTCTTATGTAAAATTGAATTTTAAGGGTGGTTTGTCCGCTTCAACTTTTTGGTTTGAGCACTTCTTGCTATGCAAAAATGGACTTTTATATTTATACGCAAAACATAGCTTAAAGTGCGATTTTGCATAGTAAAAATTGCTCAAATGCAAAAATTGAATAAGATAAAATCGTCTTAGAATTCCATTTTACATAGGAAATTGGCATGCCAAAGTTGAGAAAAAGAATGTCGGTTATACGGCGTACCCTAACCAGGGTACCAAAATAGTTGGATTGGGTTACGATGGGAGGAAGGACAAGACCAGGGCGATGGTGCCCGACAGCTATGGGAAACTGCACCCAAGGTTGATCAGGGAGGAGAATGTGTCAGGGACAGAGGAGCCATCTGGAAGGTACCTTTGGCACTTTGTACCAGAGGACCCGGTGCCACCTGAGAAGCCTGCGTTCAAGGTGGCTCAGGCTCTCTATGATCTGCTGGTGACATACGACTCCACCGACTCACTGATCGTACTGCAAGGTGACTCAACTAGGGCCAACACGGGGTGGAAGTGTGGTACTCACGCCCATTTGGAGAAGATGCTGGGACGCAACCTCTTCTGGAGTATATGCGTGTTGCACACAAACGAGTTGCCCCTGCGCCACCTTATCACCAGCATCGACAGGCCTACCTCATCTGACACTGGCTTCACGGGTCCAGTGTGCAGTCTGCTGTCCAGCGTGAATGAGATGCAGTACAACGCAGAGTTCAGAGGAGTGCCAGGCGGTGAAGATCTCACGGATATACCGGAGTATATCCTGTCAACATGTCCACTGACCAGCAGGTCTCCTACCAGCTGGTCCAGGCTGTGAAGCGGGCGTTCTCCCGTCCGAGCTGCCAGGAGATCAAGTGTGGCAAGGTGTCCCACTCCAATGGTTCACCACAAACCAGTCGCTCGTGTACATGTGGACCAGAAAGCATGGACTGACTGGCAAAGAACTGTACACCCTGGAAAGCCTAGTCAAGTACTGCCTGCAGGTGTACTTCAAACTCTACTACGACATCAAGGTTCACCACAGACTAGAGGACGGCCCAGCACATCCTCACGCAGCTCAGAGTGATGAGGTCGCAGCCCAAGAAGGTCCAAACAGCTGTGACCTTCTACGTGCGGACAGGAGCATGGTTCGCACACTCAGAATGTGTCCTCCTCTCGCTGATGGCGAGTTAGAGTGAGGACGACCGCAGGTTCGCCGTGACCCAGATTTTGAAGCTGAGGGTTGGCGAGGAGTATGGGGACACCATGTAAGACCTCGCATCACACCCAAGCTGAACTTGTCAGCCACCAGCTTGCAGACACTGATCAGTTGGCAGCCTGCCAGGTGCACGAGCCGGCATTCACCTGTTCACTGTCCGGGGATCAGATCCAGGAGATCTGGTCAAGCTGTACGAGGTTCCGGAGTTTTCTATCCACACTCAGACACCGAAAGAGTCGTGAAGCAGGTGACAGAGGCTGCGGCAGCAGTGGTGGGGCAGCAGGCCAGAGATGGGTTTATCCGGGCTCGGGCCCACCACCGGGAGACCATGCCCTGCTTCAGGTCTAAGAAGGACATGATGACACATTCAAGCCAACGTAAGGCTGTGACACTGTGATGTAGTGCCTGATAAACCCAACTGATCAGAAAGAGCTTACCACGCTAGTCATTTGGAACTCATTTTGGTGCATGATGCAATAACGGGACCAACCGGGACACTGCGTACTCATTTAAGCATTATTCGATAAGGGTGCAATATAAAAGTGCGATTTTGCTAGTAAAATTGCTAAAATGAAAAAATGGAATTAATAAAATTCGTCTTAGAATTCCATTTACATAGGAAATTGGCGTGCCAAGTTGAGAAAAAAATTTTTGTTATACGGCGTACCCTAATATGCATATACGCATACACGCATGCACGCTCGCACGCATTCGAGGGAGATATGTGAGGGGGATGTCATAATTATCAGTCTTGACTTGTTCATAAAAATAAGAGATAACATTTTGACATCAATGGGCATTATTCCCAGCACCTCCTTGTTCAAGTCTTAGAAAGTGGTTTGGGGGAGGGGGTTATTTTATTTTAAGCTTACCCTTTACGGACCAGCATGACGAATTCGTCATGCAAGTTTCCTTTGGGTTTACACTAGGACAGAGGAAATGTAAGCACCCTGTGTCAGTCCTGACGAATTAGTCTAGTCTCCCTCTCATAAAAAGAGCACGTGGGAAACTGCTGGTCAAGCATTACCCGCCAATTCTCAGTCAGCTGTTGCCAAAACACAGGTGTGAGGTCTTGATTTTTCTCCATAGATTTTCGAAATGGATGAAATTTCAGGTATTCACTGGTCTCATATTTGTTTTTTCCTGAATCATAAATGCTTATAGATCACTGGGAAATAAACTGAATCCGCATTTTATGTTGAAATTTTAATTAATGAGCAATTATATATAGGTGACGTATTCGTCATGTCAGTCATGTGGGTTTCTGCATTAGGGTATCAAGTATGTGTTAAATAATGTTATTTTCTAGCCTAGGAGCAGGTTGTTCATATATGTTACATGTAGCTTAGTTGCTATCAGGCCTATCCAAAAATAATTATAAATGTCTATCCTAATATATGACTACTTTTTTTTTGATAAAAGAAGCCTGAAAAGATATGAACGTAGACTGAAGTAGATATGTAATGAGTTTGCTGGGGCATTATTTCCTCTTTCTATTTCTTATGATATACCTTGCATTTGCAGGTCTTGATGTATCAGTCCTTTTATTTAAAAGTTAGAAGCGGCAACTTTGCAGAGAAAATACGGAATTGTGCCAGTTGCACAAGATAATGGGCTTTAGTGTTGAATCTTCAGATGAGGATGAAAAGGACATGGATGATGTTTCAGTTGGGTTTCTTTAGACAGGTGACATTGACCTAGGTAGGTAAAAGTTGTATGTGTGTGTGTGTGTGTGTGTGTGTGTGTGTGTGTGTGTGTGTGTGTGTGTGTGTTGCAAACATATTTTATCCATTTCCTTTTGACATGACCAATTCAAGCAATACTGGTACGTAATGTACTTTCTGATTCACTTATTGGTATGAATTCCCTTGGAGAACTTTCATGTCATGCATTGTCAAGGTAGTACAGTCAAATCGGTTCCTGTCTCTTATTTTAGCATCGAGTTACTGTTTCACAGATGTGCCAAATGAACGTAGCGACGAAGTCGTAGTGGAAGACAGGATTGGCAATGAAAACATCACTGAAGAGAACATTGTTGTTCTTGACGTTGCACCTGATGATTTAGAGGTCATTCATGATCCTTCCACACTTCCATCAATTTCCTCAAACACTAGGAATACAACACAAGCATCCAAGCCCTCAAGACGAGTACTGTGGACAAAGAAAACAGACAGCTCCCCTTCATCAATACCAGATTTTACCCCTAGTGATGTTGAAGCCTCAAACAGCAGTGACTCTGAAACATATTTAGGAAACCCGGTGTGGTATTTCAAGAAGTTTTTCACTCCAGATTTCTTAGATAAAATAGTCCATCAGTCTAATCTCTATGCTACACAAAAAAATGTAAACAAACCACTGAATCTTAGTAGGGAGGAACTTGAGCAATGGTTAGGATTACTCATTCATTTCTCCATAATTAGAACTCCTCAAACACGCCTGCACTGGTCTGGGGAATTGTTTGGAAGGTACAGAGATTACACTGCTACGGTCATGAGCAGAAGTAGATGGGAGGCTATAAAATCAAACCTACATTTTCGGGATAATACTGATGAAGTAAACAATGACAAGCTTTTCAAGGTCAGACCTTTGGTAGATCACTTGAGAAAGGAGTTTCAAAGTCTTCCAATGCAACAAAATATCTGTATTGATGAGCAGATGGTACCTTTCAAAGGAAGGCATAGCATGAAACAGTACCTACCTATGAAGCCCAAGAAATGGGGCTTCAAGTTCTTTGTGCTTGCAGACAGTGGGGGTCTTATTCATGACTTCATTCCTTACACAGGCTCCATTCAAGCTGTGAACAAGGAAGGTATTCCAGATATTGGTGCATCTTCAAACATTGTTTTGCACTTGGCTGAGACAATACCAAACAATAGGAACCATCTTCTTTACTTTGACAATTGGTTCACTTCAGTTCCACTTGAAAAACATCTTGCTGAAAGAGGTATCTGGTGTTGTGGGACGGTTAGGCCATGTCGGCTTCCAGGGCTAAAGTTAGAACCAGATACTGACATGAAGAAGAAAGGTAGAGGAACATTCGAGGAATGGAAGTCATCTGGTGTTGACAGTGAGCTGACAGTAGTCAAATGGTTGGATAGTAAAGGCGTGACCTTGTTATCCCCCTTTTTGCTAACACCCAAACCCAAACTCATACTGCACAACGGTATGACAAAACTATGAAGAAAGTTATAGAGATCCCACAGCCAAACATAGTAAAGTTGTACAACAAGAACATGGGTGGTGTAGATCTAGCTGATTGTCTTCTGTCACTGTACAGAATTCCTGTTCGATCAAAGAAATATTACCACAGACTTGCCTTTCACATGATTGACATGACTATCAATCAGGCTTGGTTGATATACCGAAGGGATTACGAGACAAAAAGCATTCCACTAGAGAAATAGCATGCCCTACTATCCTTCAGAATGTCTCTGTCTGAGTCACTCATCAGGGCGGGGAAGTATGTGCCTAAAAGAGGTCGTCCATCCTCAAGTCCGAGGATGGCTGATCGACCCACGAAAAGGTGTCAAAAGATGGGTCAAGTCAGACCACAGAAGGATGTGAGACTTGACAAGGTAGGTCACTTCCCAGAAGTGAAAAATCCTCGCTTGTATTGCAAGCGACTTGGATGTAAGGGTCGCACAAACATCAGGTGCATCAAATGCAATGTCAACTTGTGCCTGAATGAGAAAAACAACTGCTTCCTGCAGTTCCATACCTAAGATACTAACTCTTCTCTCTCTCTCTCTCTCTCTCTCTCTCTCTCTCTCTCTCTCTCTCTCTCTCTCTCTCTCTCTCTCTCTCTCTCTCTCTCTCTCTCTCACACATGTGATGTACAAAAAAAATAATAATAATCCTGATATACGAAGTGAATGGTAAAATCCACGGGTTTTCTTTCCCTGCGTTATGAAAGTGGATACCTTTTGTTATATATGCACTATGTGGCAGGCTTTGCATTCAGTTTTTTTTTTTTTTTTTTTTTTTTTTTATTATTATTATTTTTATATTTTTTTATTATTGTATTTTTTTTTTTTTTTTTTTTAATATTATTATTTAAGATTTACAGATGTCACATTATTATCAAAGGATTTATTCTTGTTCAATTTAGAATAAACTCCAGCCAAGAATATGGATATGAATGTCGCATATATGTAATAAAATTGGATACATAATTTTATGACATTTTCCTTTCCCTGGTGACCAACATGACTAATTCGTCATATGGCTGTATAATTGTATACATTCTAGTAATTGCAAGAAAAAAATATTTAGCACCTTTCTTAGGTCCATATAAGTCTAAAAACCAAAGCATTATATTTTGTGGCCAGCGAAAATATTAGTGGTCTGTAAAGTGTGTAGATTCAGGAACCGTGTTTAATATAATAGTACAAGGATAAATAGCTGACCACTAAGGAGTTGAAAGAACAAATGTTTATGCGCTACTTTATTTAGCCGTCATTTTCGTATAATTGATATTATTGTTGCAGATTTATGCCAATATGATGCAGAATTTTCTCAGGAAGACGATGGTGGCACTAGTTTTATTTCCAATGTCAAATGGTGGTGTCGGAAAACTAGTTGGGAATAAGGTTTGATAAGCCAGATGGTCGCCGCGCTAGGCTGCGGGCGTCACTCATCACAATACAGCGGGATGCGGGACTCGCTTTCTAGGTATATAACTCTGTGGTGAGCTTATATTCACATCATTATGTAAGAAGACGATGAATGTATACTTAATAAAAACAATGAAGGTGAGAAAAAATGTACAAATAATTAAACTGAAAAATTAAATAGACCGAGAGTATCTACGGCCGAATAAGAACATAGGAAAATAAGGAAGCTACAAGGCTGGGAGACCTACACGAGGTAGTTCCTGTTACTTAACACCACCTTAGTGCCTTTCATCCCCATCTATGAAATTGTCCAGACTCCTTTTAAAACTCCCTATTGACTCTGCACTAACTACCTGATGACTGAGTCCATTTCAATCATTTACCACACTATTTAAACAGGTTCTCCCTATTTCTTTTTTAAACCTACGCTTTTCCAGTTCGAATCCGTGACTTCTTGTTTCACCCTGATTACTAGCCGTAAGAACTTTTCCTACATCTCCTTTATTGTATTCCTTTAACCACTTAAACATTTATATCAGATCGCCCCATATTATATGCCTCTTGAGTGAGTGTAATTTTAATAGCTTCAATATCCTCTCCTATCGAAAGTTACGCATCCACTGTATTATTTTTGTCATCCTTAGTCGGTCTGATTCTAACAAGGCTATATTCATCCTGTAATACGGGGATCAAAACTGTACCGCATAGTCTAGGTGAGGTCTGGCTAGAGTCAAATATAGCTTTAGAATAACCTCGGCACTTCTACTTTTAACACTCCTGTTAATGAATCCTAAAGCCATATCATCTCGATTTCTGGCCTCAATACATTGTTTCCTAGGACAGAGTTCTGAACTTACCCGCACGCCCAAATCTTTCTCCCGTTCTGATTTTGCCAGCGATACATTGCGTCTACTATTACCAAGATTTTCTTTAACCAACATTAAACACACAACACTTGTCAATATTAAATGACATCTGCCACCTGACTACCCACACGTTCAACTTATTTTAGTTAAACAGGGAGGAGAATAAAATAAGTTAAATAGGGAGAAATTGGTTCACAAATAGGGTGGTAAATGATTGGAACAGACTCAGTCGTCAGATAGTTAGTGTGGAGTCCATCGGAAGTTTTAAAAGGAGGTTAGACAATTTCATGGATGGGGATGAAAGGAAATGTAGGTAGTGTTAACTACCACGTGTAGGTCTCACGACCTCTTGTAGCTTCCTTATTTTCATATCTTCTTATGTTCTGAAGTCTCCCTGCAAACCGTTTATATCAGACTGATCCAATAATGCTACCTATCTTAGTGTCATCAGCAAACATGCTGATGTCACTGCTAAGCCCACTATCTAAGGCGTTGATGTAAACAACAAATAATAAGTCTGTAGTCTTTTCTTAATCTGATTTATGCGGCCGTAGATACTCGCGGTGGATTTAACTGTTTCATTATTTGTACATTTTTTCTCACCTTCACTGCTTTTATTAAGTATACATTCTGCGTGTTCTTACATATTGATGTGAATATAAACTCACCACAGAGTTATATACCTAGAAAGCGAGTCCCGCATCCCGCTGTATTGTGATGAGTGACGCCCGTAGCCTAGTGCGGCGACCATCTATCTGGCTTATCAAACCTTATTCCCAACTAGTTTTCCCCAACCACCATTTGATATTGGAAAAAAAAACTAGTGCCACCATCGTCTTCCTGAGAAAATTTTGGATCATATTAGCATAAATCTGCAACAATAATATCAATTATACGAAAATGACGGCTAAATAAAGTAGCGCATAAACATTTGTTCTTTCAACTCCTTAGTGGTCAGCTATTTATCCTTGTACTATTATATTAAACACGGTTCCTGAATCTACACACTTGCCTGATTATGTTGGTCTAGGATACTTGCCGATGTGACACTATCTAGAGCAGTGGTTCTTAACCTGGGGTACCTGTACCACCAGGGGTACGAAACCTTACACCTGGGGCTACGAGACATGCTGACCAATAATGCAATGTCATATTTACAAGGAAGCTGGAATTATATATTTATAAATATTTTGTCTGTCAACAATAATTGTCTTAAACACCTGGAGTCCAACGGTTCATCATTAAGTCATACAACAATAACTTGTAAAATCTATTAGTTACCGTCATGTCTTTTTCTTATTTTACCGTTTCGTACAGAGTTTCGTACTCGTGTGGTACGTGTTCATGTGTCTGTTGGCTCAGAACTGGCGATTGGCCAAAAAAATAGCAGCAGGCAAATCTGGGCCTGGCAGCCGTCGTGGAAGGTTCTGCCGCTCTCGCTCATAGTGCGGTGTGTAATGTTAGGAAAAGGGCTCCCGTAGGATTTTTGTGCTAAAATTGATTTTTTTGCAGTTCTGGCTTCTATAGGTATCCGATTAACAGAAAAAGATGGGGTCCCAATTTTCAGACCCCTCACCCCCCTTTTGGGGGTCACTTCCCTTTTGGGGCCCCCCGGCACTGACCATGCACCTATCTCCGCCAATAATTGACCGATTTTCATAATTTGAGTATCCTTTTGTAGGTTTTCAGGTATGCCGAGTCGATTTATAGCACTCAAAAAGCAACCGGAAGTATCCTTATAGCACTTCCGGTTCAGATTTAGCACTTCCGGTTCAGAGTATAGGGTCTAACTCCATTTTTTCTTTTTCAGGCATGTTGAAGAAGCAGTTTTGAGCTCAGTCAGATATACCCTGTGAACTGAGATCGTGGTAGTATCGCCAATATGTCGGAGGAGGACGGAGTTTGCGTGATCTGTAAAGAAGGTGCCACATCAAAGAAGCGATTGGTGAACAATCCGGTCATGACAGATGAAATTTTACAACACTGTCAAGAGAGAGTGTCTCTTGGTGATACTGAAAGTGACATTCATAGACTACTAAATTACTTGTCAGGTTTAAATGAAGGAGAACTCAAGTACGTTCGGTATCATAGTGAATGTCGGAAACCTATCGTCAACAAGAACAAGATTGAACGTCTTAGGAAGAAATCCCGAACCGATTCACCTGTCTGCGCTCCACGAGGACCGGGGCGACCTTCAAGTGCTGTGGGATCTGTTCGGCCAAAGCGGTCAAAGACTATTCCAAAGGAACAAGTGTGTCTATTTTCCAACTGTGACTTCTGTCCCAAGAATGACTCAGAGCCACTGCACCGTGATCTTACTGACTCAATGGGTAAAACACTCCTACAGATCAAGCAGAAAACCCCAGATGACCATGTTAGAGTTTCAGTAGCGGACCTTGAAGAACCCGGCGACGCATCAGCTCTTGAAAAGCACTATCATCGGACATGTTTGCGCTCTGCACAGCGAATATCAACGAGGACAGATCACAGTAATGTGCCACTCATTCGCTCAGTATGTGATGCACAATTGGTCCTCGCTATTCAAAACACCTTGAGTGACGAGGATGTTACACTGAGCATGGCTGAGGTAAATGATGCCTACTTGTCAATTTTGAAAAGATACCGTGTGGATGTAAATGAGAGTGAGAACTATCGGAAATACCTCAAAAGACTCATCAGCGAGCGCCTTCCAGAAGTGAAGTTTGACACATCACTAAGACGGAATGAGCCTGACCGTCTTGTGCTCTCCACGGCAGTCAGTCACGATGGCCATGGATTACAGGTCCTCAATGATGAATGATGATGAGATAGTTGGTCACCTGAAGAATGTCGCCAACCTTCTGCGAGAAGAGATGCTGCAACAACGCAGTTGGTCGTTTACAGGCAGCTTCAGTAATTTTGAAAATCCGTCTTTACTCCAGTTCTTCATGAGTCACCTCCTCTTTGGTAGCCATGTTGTCAAAGTGTCCGGAATACGAGACCAGGAGGTGGACAAAACTGTCGACGTTTCATGCCAGTTCCTTGTCCAAAATACTCGGACTGATCGCCAGGTGAAACATCAGACAAAGAAAGACAGTGCCTTCCGACAAACAGTCCAGACCCCTCTGTCAATCGGTCTTCCCCTTGCTGTTCATTCTAGAGTGCGTGACAAGAATCTTGTTGAAAACCTCTCAGCTGTGTATATTGGAAGTGACTACCTTCACATCATTGACTTAGAGAAACGAGTTGAGCAGAGTGTTCTCCAGCGGATGAAGGAGGCTGGTGGATTTTGTCTCCCAAACTTTGTCAAGAAAGGCCTGAACACGTGGTTTGCGATCGATAATATTGAAATCCTGGAAGACACACCGACGGGGCAAGGAACCTTCCATGGCACCACAGTGGTTGTCATGTTCCAGCAAGATAAAGATGGAGAGTTCATGAACCGACCACTTGAAATACCAGAAAAGCTTCTCTCACAAAAGCCTCTGGCCTTTGACGTGAACATGGTGCACGCAAGAACCAGTCATCAAAACCACTCCATTGAGATTATCGGTCTATGAAATGGGAAAGAGGAAGAATATTCTGAGCAAAGACTTCACTCACACCTGGGCACTTGCAAACTACCTTGGAACTGATTGAGGATGGCACGGATTTGATTGTGGATTTCACAGAAAAGACGAGAAAGGCGAAAAGGAGAAAGGCGTGAATGTTCCACTGACATGTCTTGCCCTGCCTGCCCCACAAGCTGTAGTTGAACTCGTCAAATGTGGCTGCAAAGTAGGATGCAAGGGAAATAGGTGTAGCTGCTTGAAGAATGGCCTGCCCTGTACTCCTCTCTGTAAATGCTATGGCAGTGATTGCGCAAACGCTATTCGGGAGGACATTTCAAATATGGACATTGATGAATAACTGATTGATTTTACGTCCGATTTTGACAGTATCGCAAAATCGGACGTATCGCTAAATACTAACGCGCTTTGGGTGGATGGTTGGGCGCAGGGGTGGTAACTCCGCCAGTGGAACTCCACTGTCTGTCTTAAGCCAGAATAAAGGAGGAAAGACAACCCTGTTAACATTATTTAAGTATGCCTAGCATAAAACGTGGCATGGAAAAGTAGCTTAGACGGCTTTCGTAATAGAAGCGGGTGAGAAAACAACGAAAAATAGAGGTTTCGGTTATACCAAATCTGGACGTGATAGAGAAATTTAGATATCAGACCTGACATCAGCATCAGCAATTTAGTAGGAATCAGTAGTTAACGTGTCTGTAACAAAGAAAATGTTGAAATTTGTTGCTTAGTGTTACCAGAGACCCATCCTGGGGGTGCCAAAAGAGGAATGACCCCCCAGAAATGGGGTGAGGGGTCTGAAAATTGGGACCCCATCTTTTTCTGTTAATCTGATACCTATAGAAGCCAGAACTGCAAAAAAAATCAATTTTAGCACAAAAACCCTACGGGAATACATGGCATACCACACTATTAGCGTAGACTAGACTATTATGACCAAAAAGAGAATAAATGTCTCTGTTTCCATTAATTAAATGCAAGTGCTGCTGTATAGTCGTATAAGTGAGTGACTAGTATATTGCTGATAGTCTGGACTCGGCGGGCGAGGAGAGATAAACAAACCCAGATTTCGTAGGGCGCCAAACGCGGTCTTTAAAAAAATATTTCAGATGCTTCATAATCTGCAGTAGACGCATGTATACATTCATATTTTGCAAAACAGAATATTGACAATACCGCTAATTTGTCTTAGCATGGGCATTTGCATAGTATCGTAAATATCATTAGACTCAAGTGTTGGACAGGGTCCTGGGTGTCTAACATTTCCAATACTATTCTCGTTAGTTTTAGACCACTTAAGACTAATCCCCCCCGGAAAATGTTTAGAAAACGGAAATGCCTGTCTAAAGCCACGGTTAGTCTTAGCCCAGCAAACACACTACGTAAACCTTACGTTTTGAGAAGGTAGCTTTTGGGTAACGTTAGGAAAATTCGTAATATATACGTAAATCATACGTACACTCTTGAATTGTGTATGTTGTATTTAGGTAGTGTTTGGTTACGTCGCTACGATACGTTTTTTCAACGTAATTAAGACGTTATAGTAATACGTGTTTCTTCTACTAATATATTACGTAGTGGTTTTACGTTTCAATTACGTATTTATAACATCATGATGTAACGTGATATTAGAGGATTCAAAACGTTATATATACATAATGAATACGTGGATACATATGTTAAAGATACGTAAGTATTACGTTAATATGAATTGTGTATGTTGTATTTAGGTAGTGTTTGGTTACGTCGCTGCAATACGTTTTTCAACGTAATGAAGACGTTACAGAAATACGTGTTTCTTCTACTAATATATTACGTTATGGTTTTACGTTTCAATTACGTATTTATAACATCATGATGTAACGTGATATTAGAGGATTCAAAACGTTATATATACATAATGAATACGTGGATACATATGTTAAAGATACGTAAGTATAAAGTTTTTAGCACGTTTATAGGACCTTTAATTATTTTTTTTTATTTACGATTTTGTGACGGAAATACATATGGTTTACATTTAAAATACGATTGCTTGGATGAAGAAATTTATTTTGAAGTAAATAGTAAATTTCAGGCAGGGCCCCAAGGTTATTATGCATGCAGTTTCTTATTATAGTCTATGTAGAAACGTTTTCTATTAGGTTCATATTAGAGAAAATGTTAATTAATACGGTATACAATTATAAGTTCTAGTATATTAAATTGTATTATTTGTTATGCTTATTATATAATCAAATGTAATGATTTCAAACTTTTAAACGGTAAACTTAGAATATATTCAAAACTATAATCAATAAAAAAGTCACATACATGATATTATGGGATATTGGGATCTACTTAGATTTTTTATATTTTGTAGGATTAAAAAATATCTGAGGAGTATATATTTCAAATGGCACGTAGGATCATTAAGTAAAAAGCTAACCTTACTGTGGCAAAGGACATAATGATCAACCTCATAAAAACAGGGTGCCGTCACTAGCTTACGCCTTGTCACAAACAACATCCCTTACCTTTCTTTTAATGCACATGATAGGTTGTGAGAGGTGAGATGGTCCGTGATAAGAAGGAGTACAGAGATTGTAGTGTGCAAATGGTTTCCTTGTGGCAATGTACTTGCTGAAGGTTAGTAGTAAAATAGCAAAAACGTTAATGGGATGTAGCAAATGAGGTTGTGAGCAAGGTGTATGTACGTGATCAGAAGGTAGTACAAAGGTTGTAGTTACGTGCCAAATGTTTTTTTGGCTTGCTGAAGGTAGTAAGTAACGTAGCAAAAACGTAATGGGAGTAGCAAAATAGGTTGTGAGAAGTGATGGTACGTGATCAGAAGGTAGTACAAAGGTTGTAGTACGTGCAAATGGTTCGCTAAATGTTGTTATAAAGGTTGTCCGTTACGTAGTGAAATACGTTAGTTAGGGACGTACCTGGGCGTCCACACAAATTCGTTACTAGTTAGTATTTTGCTACGTAAAAGTACAAAAACCGCTACCTTTATATTACGTAATGAAAATACGCTAACTGTGTTGGGGAGTTTAGCCGAACGTCAGTTTAAAGAATCGGCCCGAAGGTCTGCCACATATTGTGTATATGGATGAGCTGGTGATACTTGCTACGACATGGGACAACTGTTAAAGAAATTTTGTATATAATTAAAGGATTTTGTGCATGAATATGACCTGATAAGATAAATGTAGTAAACAAAGTTTTTCGTGATAAACGTGTCAACAGGGGACGCCTGAGCCGCTGCGCGTGGACGGGTTAGATGGGGAGCCTGTCAGCGCTTACGTGTATACTGGGGCAGAGGTTTCAAACTTCACTGGGACGGCGGCCAGCACTAGATTATATCTTGGACTCGGTCGACGCAGCAGCTATTATATATATATATATATAATATACATGAAGGGACATAAGGAAATAATGTGTAAATAACTACTATGTTACATAACAATAAAATACCTGATCAGGGGACACGTGTGCCTGCTGAGTTGCATATACGCTTCTATGTAGAGGGGTGGACAGTCGACAGACACACTCTCAGTTCCTCGTCACACAGCCAGAATTATCTTTCTTAGTTTTAATTTGTGAGGCTGAGATACGGCGATTCTTTAAGCGTTGGACTCGGCTAACCTAAGACTAACCGTGGCTTTTAAAAAAAAGGGGGAAAAAAAAAAAACCCCCCCCCAGGCATTCCGTTTTCTAAACATTTTCCGGGGGGGATTAGTCTATTAAGTTGGTCTAAAACTAACGAGAATAGTATTGAAAAATGTAGACACCCGGACCCTGTCCAAACACTTGAGTCTAATGATATTTACGAATACTATGCAAATGCCCATGCTAAACAAATTACGGTATGTCAATATTCTGTTTGGCAAAATAGGATAAGGGTATACATGAGTCTACTGCAGATTATGACAGCATCGGAAAATATTTTTTAAGAACCGCGTGTTGGGCCCTAAGGACAATCTGGGTTTGTTTATCTCTCTCAGCCCGCCCGAGTCCAGACTATCAGCAATATACTAGTCACTCACGTATACGATATACAGCAGCACTGCATTTAATTAAGTGAAACAGGAGAATTTATTCTCTTTTGGTCATCATAGTCTAGTCTACGCTAAAAGCGGCTCCTAAAACTCCTCTACGGGAAAGGCCACGGGCAGAAGTCTCCATTTCACACATCTATCCACCTCATTCTCAATATTACTCGTCCCTCTCACTCCTGCATGATCTCTATCTCTGTCTCACATACTCCAACTATGACTAAAAAAAAACTAGTCAACTATCAACGTATCAACTATCAAACTATCAACTAGTGATTAAGGCAATCACACATTAGGTGTCGCAACTAAATACTAACTATAACATGACCATGACAATTTACTACCCGATAAAGGGAAGAAGCTATGAAGATCAAGAAAATGGGGTAAAAAAGTGAATAAAATGAAAGAATATAGGTTCATATATGGTATGTGTCGTTTGGTTTGTTCTCCGGGTAGCCAGGGCGCGGATGACATATGACTTCTTCCTCTCTCAGTCCCCCAATAGTACTCAATCCTCGCTGGTTCAGGGCTGCCAAACCCAAGCGCAGTCGGTGGATCAAAATGGACCAATGTCTAAGTTCACTCGCGTATGGCGTCTCAAAGCACGCTGTTCTGGGCATTGCTACTACTATGAGTCCTAACATGAAGCTCCACGTTAGACTCTCCTAGTCACATGTTTAAAAAAAGCGGCCGTACTATGACTACTCTATACTGACTTGCTACTCATTTTGGGCTTTTCAGTGGATGGCCAGTTTTGCGATTACTGCCATTTTGCGAAAACATCACTCCCATATTCACCTTCCTATGGTTACTCAGTATATATCGATATACCGTATCTTCGTAAATGTTTGTCTATAATATCTATCAAATAAAAACACACAGTAAAATAGCACATCAATGAAAGGCCATATGAAAGAGAGTTTAAAAAAAGTCATGCATGAACTTATTAATTACACTTGAAATCACATCGCATTTAATATTTTGACCGAAGAAACAACATTTTAGATAGCTAGACGCTAGAAAAGAAGCAGGATGATCTTAGAACTTTCCACAATGCTATATTTCGTGTTCTGAATAAATTGAATCATAACCATGCAAAATTAGCGCTAACTAAAAAAAATAACCTCAATATCGGGTTAATTACACTGACTGGTGATGTTATTTATTTAGTTAACAACTAATTGAATGCAGGTTCTAATTCATTTATCCCGAAAATGAAATATAGCAATGGAAAAGCTAATAAATTCGCCTTTCTATTTATATGTTGCATGCAAAAGTCTTCCACGCAAAAAATATCAAATTGCGATGAGTTTAAGTGAATATAAGTTCATGCATATTCTTCAGCAGTTCTCATAATGGGAATGTTCTTTAGTGTATTTATAAAGTTTTTATGTTATGATAATATATAGAAACAAAACATTCACGAAAGATAAAACCAAGCTGTATCCATTTAATACTGATATGCCATAGGTCTATTGTATTCATGGAACTCCTATGTTTTTAACTTGGCCGATACACGATGAGGATGTTATTTTTTTTATGTTACGTAATGTAGGCATGGTGGTAATACATTTATCAGAAAACACGAAATATATCAAATGAAAGCTAATGAAACTCCGCTTCTGCTATCGCTAGTATCTAAAATGTTTTCTCGCAAAAAATATTAAATGGCCGAAGAGTTTAAGTATTGTATTGAGGTTATGAATATTTCCTTCACTCTCTCATAAGGCTTTCTTTAGTGTATTTTACTGTTTTTTATTGATGAATATTATAGAACAAACAGCTTAAGAAGGTAACGGATTACTACTAATCATATATACTGATAAAACCTTAGGAAGGGAAATAGGTGATATTCTAAAAATGGCAGGAATCGCAAAAACGGCTCCCTGGCATGGGCGGGTTGGCGCGGGGCACGGAGTAGCAAGTCCAGTAAGAGTAGTCTTGGCTGAGAATTCAAGTTCACACAGATATGAGGTTGAAAATTGCAGGAGTATTTTCTGGGGTCTTTTGGATATATGTGGGTGTTAGTTTTCCATTTCTGAATCCAGAAGCTTTCTCAATGTCATATCCAGATATTGCAGTTTTAGTGTGCGGTATACGGATGTTTGATTAGTCACGCTTCTTCAAGGATGATAAAGTTTTGGCTTGACTCAAGGATCGTTGAACGAAGGATTTCGTAGCCAGTAGACTTCACAGACTATATTTGGGAAATTATTTTTCTATGTTCCCTCCTAGGCTTTCAAGGTGCTGCTTAATGAATGGAACAATGTCTGCTATATTAGCTTAAACAGTCTTTTGGAAACATGTTCAATCTTGCGTCACTCACCCTTTCATCCAGAGCCTAATTTTTTCTACCCCCCCCCCCCCCCCCCCAAAGCTTTCATTTTGTCAGAATATGTTACCATTATTTTATCTTCTTCCTTGAATAACTGGCAGATTAACCTTGTTCAGCTGGTTAATATGGTCGGACCAAGTTAGCATAATTTTCACTCACCAAATTCCATCAGAAAGTAATTTTTTTTTTTATTTTAGCAGAATTCAGTTTCTCCTCAAGGGTAAAGACAAGGAGCATTTCCTCTCACAGTTCATGCCACCCGGCGATAAACACTTTGCCTCTTGATAAATCACACGGACTCTGTGTGGAAGGAGAAGACCTTCGTTGAGGAAGCTCCCATTTCTTCACACAAAGATGGAAAAATAGTCTTGACTGCTTTGGTATGCTGTTAAAGAAAGTCCCCGCTGTGGGCAGTCACACCCTCTGTCGTGGTACGGCCGGTGGCCTTGAAAGCGTGGTCCGAACCGGCAAGCCACCTACTTGGCGGCTGCTCCTATCAGCTCAATTGTTCGGGTTCGGTCCGGCGGCGTTCGGACTCGTGGACCAAGTAGCATCCCCCTGTCGTCAATGGAGGTGGAGCCTTCGGTGATCTGTCGCCTTTATCCTTCCTCCCCCTTTCTCTCCTTCTTAGGGCGATTCTAGGGCCAGGGAGACCCTTCTCTTCCGTTCACGCTTCTTCTTCCTTTATATACTTCACGCTACCGCTCCCAACGTGTTTGCCGTGGTGGCATCCTGTATATTTCCCCGCGCGCCCCTCTATCTGAATTGAGTACCACCGCCGGGGCGGGTTGTAGTTCCCTTCGGTTGCCGGCAACACGCTTCTTTGTAGGAGGGGTTGGGGTTTAAGACGGGAGGTCCAGATCCATGTGGCCCGCTGCATCAATCGCGGTCTGGTTCATGCGTTGGCTAGGGCCAGGCGTGAGGCTGGCCTAGGTTGGGCACCGCATCGGTCTCCGCGCGCTGCCACCCACACACTAGGCAAACGAAGGCAACTCGTTATACTTCCCTGCATACCCCCTGGAGCGGTTGGGTGAGGTCCTCTCCCCAACAGACAGCTTCCCCTCGTGGGCTCCGTGGTCGGGTTGGGGGCGTGGGGCAGAGTGATAGAATTTGGTTTATGTATCAAACTAAAAAATTTAACCCCGGCCCCTGCCTCTCTCCCTGACGTCCGCTTGTCCTCGACTATTCTCCCATCTTGAATCCTCTACATTGCCAACTCTGGGCCTTTACAGGCCCGACGTGGCACGAAAGCGGGCCAGGCCGCCCCTTCCTCCTCCTCAGCTCCCGGTCGGCGGTCCCCGCATCAAGGGACGCAGACAGGGATTGAGAGGAACGAGCCTGGCCCTCTGGTGGCATTTCTTACGTTGGACACCTTGCTTCTGCCAATCCGTGTCCCAGGCCTTGTCATACAGAGCATTACATGATATTTTCAAGGCTTATGGTGGTGGTTAGCCGTCATCCGTCTTATTTATGATGACAATGGACATCAAATAGGTTGCTAACATAAATTTGCCTAGATTTCAGGTGCTGCTTATGAGTGGAACAATGTCTGTATATTTAGCTTCAACAAATCTTTGAAACATGTCATCCTTGCCTTCATCACCCTTTCATTCCAGAGCTAATTTTTTTCTACCAAGCTTTCATTTTGTCAGAAGAATGTTACCTATATTTTTCATTTCTTTCCTTGCATACTTGTATTATCCTTGTCAGATGTTTAAAATATGTCTGCCAAGTAGCATAATTTTTGCACTCAAATTTCATCAGCAAGTATTTAGCAGAATTCAGTTTTCTCCTCAAGGTAAGAAAGAGGAGCTTTCCTCTCTCATTGCAGCACTGCCCGTACACTGGTTTGCCTCTTGATAACCACCGGACTTCTGTTGGAGGAGAAGACCTTCGTGAGGAGATCACCATTTCTTACCCAAAGCAATGGAAATAGTTCTTGCTGTATGGTCCTGCTTTAAGAACGTTTAACCATTTTCACAAACATCATCAAGAACAAACTTTAAGGTCTTGTTCGAGTGTTTTAGCAACAAGAGCCTTCACTGGTGTAAGAAACAATGGGTAGTAATCAAATCAGGGTTCTCCTTCTGACTATGACACAAAACCTTTTACCCGATCCACCATTTGATGGACCCCATCTGTGCAAATTCCTACACATAATTTCCATGACAAGATCCTTATCTTTGCAAGTGATGTCTGTCACTGTAGAAAATATCATCCTGTCCTGTGGTTTGCACCAGTTCTTTGCAGCATACGAAAATGTTCAGTTAGTTTTGTTCCTCAGCAACATAACGGATGAACACTATAACTGAGGTTTTTCCTCCAATGTCTGTTGAATTCAATACCGCTTGTAAAAGCATACAATTTACCTTCCCGAGTTCACACACACTTTTTTCATATCATACGACATGTCCTTGATTTCGTCTACCAATCGTGTCGTCTGGCCGGGGGAATTTTTTTTCACTTCCTTTCAAGAGTTTCAACAGGGTCCTAATAATGGTCAGGGGAGCAAAACATGATCATTATCACCTGCTAACGGATCAAGTCTCCCCGATTCCATCAGGATCGGTCCCCACAGTCTCTCAGGATAAAAGCCTTTATCGACCGCCCTATGCAGTGCTTATGAGTGCTACAGCTTTGGGCACGGCAAAAAATTTTGTAAATCCCCTCCCCGCTGTGGTCGATGCTCGCGTTGGGGTGCTACATGCAAAAGCTGACTGTACAATCACCACCTACTGCTTCCACTGCCGTGTTGATCACCCACCGAGTTTCCCGAAAAGTGTGGGACTTACAAATTGGAAGAGACATCCTTTATTTGGCCAACTCCCATTTACATTCTTGGGAGCGCCAGAAGAGGAACTTCCACAGACAAGCAGGCGGGTGAGAAGCATGACCTACGCAATCCAGCGATGCTGCTGCTTCTTCACCTAAGACCCTAATCAGCCTGCTGCAGTTCCACCACCACGTCCTCTTGTACCTAATCCTTCCATCCAAGTGAAGATAAGTTATCCTCGCTATTGACCTGCGACTCTGGGAGTCTGCTGACTCTTCTCATAATGAAGCCGCCAACCACCTCTATTGTAGTGCATGCCGTACACGGGAAAAATGACATGAACAGTGACTCCTCCTCTAAGAGGCTCCCCAAAAGCCATTTAGTACAGAGTCTCAGAAGGCGAAAACTCGCAGTTCCAATGAGTCCTTATACTCAGTGGGCTCCCTTCCGCACAAAATATCAATTGCTGAGCATGAGGGGTTGGACTTGCCGTACAGATACACCTACTGATAGTGTGGGAGTACTGACGTGAACTCTAATATTCACTGCCCCTGTTACCACCCTGAGCGGCTAGCGACAGACAGCTCAACGACACGCTGATTGGCGAGGTGTCTCACAACTTTATGGGAGCACACAAGTAGTTGATAGCATGCTGATAAGCAATCTTTGAAGACCCCGTCGGGAGCTATCAGTAACCTAGAAGTGGGTAAATCTTCTGTCAGTAAATCTACATCTTTGGTCGGACATATAACTGTCTCTACTACTGCCGCGGGTCCTCGTATGAGAACCCCGATTTCACCGCCGATGTACGCAAGCGCCCACCGCCATCTGGGAATGTATCAAAAGTAGTTTTACCATCTTCTACAACACAGAAAAAAAGATGCTGGCTTTCAAATGGCCGCAGCGTCTCAAGCCGTAAGGCGTCTGCTCATCTCACGCATGACGAATAACATCTTCAATCCTCCCAATGGAATATTCGTGGATTTACGTGCAAATTGGGAGGACTAGTCCTTCTCATCCACGAGTTGAACCCAGAAATTATCCTGTTTACAAGAACAAATTATAGGGCAGGGAGGTGTCTCTTGCCCGACAGTTGTTTTATACCTCAACACACCACCAGATCCAGCAGGTGGTGGCTTTAGTGTGTGGTTGTGGCCTTTACCATCGTCGGGATGTCCCTAACTGTCATCCGCTGCAATCACCCCTTGCATGCTGTAGCATGGTCGTATCCATCTGCAGCAGACCTACACTGTCTGCTCAAAATATATCTACCGTCCAACTGACGACATAGCTCTCCAACATCTTGAGGATGTTATCCGCCAGCTTCCCCGTCCATTTTTTCTCCTTTTTGTAGACATGATAAGGGATAAGATACGTTTGATCCCATACTAACACTTTGCAAGTACCAACTACAAGGGTATTGACTATACAAGCGCCACACACGCCAGGAACGAACTTGTGGACTCGAAACCGATGAACCGAATGCGCAGGACGCTACACACGCAAGACAACGCTTCTACCACTCGAGTCCATCTCACGGTTTGGAGCAGAATGGCGGCATTTTTCTGTGGAGGAGATTCCCCCGAATCCGTCGCGGGTGATTCGCGCTAATCTTATAGATGGCAACAACTTAATATATTAAACAACGGGAAACCTAAACACAGTTCCATTCGCAGACGGGAACATTGACTGCTATTGACCTAGCACTCTGCAGTCCCCATGGAGGTCGCCCTCGACTTCTCATGGGAGGGGCGTTCCTTCGGGGAATGACCATTATCCTGACTACGAAAAGCGAGTGTCCTCCCCCCCTTCCCGTGTCTCCAAAATGGTGCCTCTCTCGTGCACACTGGGAGGGCTTTCAAAAGGCTTGTGCTTTTGAACATCATAAGATGACTGTTCCAACAATGATGAGGCCGTAGATTTTTGTGCTCGAATCCATTTTTTGCAGCCTCGCGACATCCCCCCACATCTGGATCTTTCTCTCAGCCGACCTGTTCCGTGGTTGGCTCAGGACTGTACGGCTCGCCGAGGAGTCACTCCCGGCCGTGCTGAGACGCAATACATTTTCCGCCAACTTCAGTAGACCTAAAAATATCTTATCACGGTTAGAGCTAGATACCAACGGGTTATGAAGAGTCTCGTCACTCTCTTGGAGGGCTTATATAAGTACGATCTGTGCATCACCCCGTGTCCAAGGTTTTGGCAAGAGTGAGGAAAATGAAGGGAAGTTTTATCCCATCCGCCTCCTCCAGTTCTATCGATTAACATGGAGACCCTGTGGGCCAGATCCCTTGACTGTAGCAGAGGGATTTGTTTCCCATTTTGTGTCTGTGGGCGCAGAACTGACCCTTGCGTCTCCAAGTGCTAGGTCAACTGCGACAAGAACAGAGAGGCATAGATTTTTCATCTAGAGGCGGGAATCTTTACAATGTCTTTTTACACCTCGTGAGCTATGTCAGAGCATGAAGGTTTTGCCGCTGACACTTCCCCAGGCCAAGATGATGTACCATATGCATGCTCTTCATCTACGAGATGAGGCTCTAGAATTTTTTGTTATCATCTATAATAGGATCGGATTGAGGAACTCTTCCCAAGTAGCTGGGGTTGTGGCGGTGGTGATCCCGATTGCCTAAAGCCTGGGAAGGACCACTCCTCACACCAGACGAATTTCCGGCCCATCTCCCTAACTTCCTGTGTATGTAAGGTATTCGAAAAAATGGTAAATCGTCGACTGTAAGGGTTTTTGAACGGGAAAACTTTTTCCTCGGAACGTTCTCAGTGTGGATTCCGTTAAGCATCACTCTACTACGGAAGCGCTTATTTCCTTAGAGTCATTCTCCCTATGTGGGGCGATTCGCCTCTCGACAACACCAATGGGACCATCTTTTTCCCGACCTTGAAAAAAGGCTTACAGACACAGCTTGGCGACACGTATATTGAAATCTCTGACGAGTTTCGGGCTAAGAGGTCGTTTGCTCGTGTTCCTCCAGATTTTTCCTCCTACCAACCGGGTTCTTAAAGTTCGGTGGGGGCAACATCCTGTCTTTCTGAACACGGACCCGCCTTACCAGGTGGCATCCACGCAAGGTAGCGTCTTGAGTGTAGCTCTGTTCGCTGTGGCCATCATGGTTATTGTTGATGTATCTGCCAGAGGGGATTGGTTAGTACATTATACGTGGATGAATTTATCTATCTCTTTTGCCTGCTTCCAGGATGTCGTATGCATAGAGAAAGACTTCAACTTGTATTGAATAAACGGTTTGTGAATGGACGACGAATCGTGCTTCAGAGGTTTTCTCCCATACGAGACGTAGCGGTTTCTTTTTGCGACCCGTGGGATTCTCCCGACACCAGACCTACATCTTTACGGAAAGAGAATACCATGTAGGGAAGCGACCCGGTTTTTTAGGACTGCATTTTTGACAAATAGACTTTGACTTGGGTGCCTCACCTTCGTGCTCTCAAGACTGACGTCTCCGAACCATGGATCTACTGAAAGCCCTCCGTCGCACACCAGCTGGGGGCTGATCGCGCTACATCCTCTACGTCTCACCGCTCACGTTATCCTTTGCGAAGCTTGATATGGATGTGAAAGTGTAACTCCTCTGCCCCACCACCACTCGACTGCGGATGCTTGTTCGGTACATCATTCTGGTATCCCGTTCCTGGCAACCGGGGCGTTCAGGTCTTCTCCCATCCCAAGTCTTTGGTGAGTGCTGGGTCCTCCATTAGATTCTCAACGCCAGTCCCCTCCTGTTAGATGTTGGTATCAGCCTCCACGCCTCCCTGACTCATAGCGTGCCGGCTGTGTCGTTGTGATTCAGGATCGCCAATTTACCATGGTCCGAAGATCTTACAAAGCCCCTTGGTTTTCCGATTTGAAAGCTATTAATTGAGACGCTATCCTTCCTGCTTTTACGGATCTGCCCGCTAGGCCTACGAACAGTCGGTCCATTGCTTCTCCAGAAGGTGTCCTTTTGCAAAAGCCTCCGCCTCTCAACAGGTTCTTTACCTCCTCAGGCTGAGCGTGCCCAGTTTTTAGACCACTTTTTGCACACATCACGAGTTCGGTCCTGTCCTTTACTGATGGTTCCAAAATAGACAAGGAGTTGGATACGGTGTCGTATTCCCCATCGTTTAAACAAAGGCGTTCCAGCCTTCCAAGTGTTTCATCTGTTTTTAACGGCTGAAATAAGTGCTATTTTATAATGCTCTCATGATTAATTTTTACCCTTCCGGATGTTTCTTTTACCAATTTTTAGTGATTCTTGAGTGCTCTTCAATCACTATGTAATTTTAACTCTCCCCCATCCGCTGTCAATGCCATCCTGGAATGGCCTTTATTCTGCTCAAGAGGCGAGCCGGAACGGTCAGCTTTTGTTGGGTCCGCACATGTAGGTGTTGGCCGGTAATGAGGAAGCTGAGGCCTTGGCAAAATCTGCAGCTAAAAGACGCAGCTCTATACTTTTGCAGTGCCGGCTACGCCTACGCTCGGCATTCGATAGTCAGTTCACACAGTTGGCAAGAACGTTGGATTACTCTAGGGCAAATAAACTGCGCACGCATCACGCCAAAGTATCGAGGACTGGAGCTACTACTGCGGTCTACTCCTGAGATGGGAGACTGCCTTGGCAGATTGCGTATTGGTCCCACAACTCTTATAATACGCATGGGTTCCTCATGGATGGGCGCCACCCTCTTACCTGTGATGATTGTTTGGTCCCTTAACTTGTGGGCGGCACTTGCTGGTGTCGAGTTTCCCAGTCTTGGGGACCTAAGTGTGGCCATTTTGTCCCGGTGTTCGCGGGTCGGACGGTTGCTTACCGTCTCTCCCTGGCATTGGGAGAGAGGTGTTTCTCTCCGGACTGAAGGTCCCATACATTGTTTGAAAGGCTGGCCTTCTCAACAAGTTTTATGATGTTTTTTTAATCTTAACTTATAATTGTTTTTGTTAATGTCTCTTGTTCTTTTATGTATTCGTAATTTTCAATATTTTTATTCTATCTTAAATTTTGGTTTTTTAGTTTTACTGTAACATGTATCTTTGTAAGCAGGCGTCCATAACCCCGCAGTTTGCGGCGCTTAAACAAGATCACACAATCAATCACTCCTTCAGCCATTCATCCCCAAACAATGTTTTCACCACAGCACAGCAAGCTGGAAGGAAGTATACTGCATTGAATTGGGTTTCATTTTGTTTTGCTGTATGCTCTGTTCCCACTAAAATAGCTTGCTTTCTGTCCTTTTCTGCACCTGCACCTTTTTCTCCAAACCCGCCTTTGTTTGTTTGTTTATCTTTCAAGAGTCTTTTTTATGTAATCCTATAGCTTCTGAGAGAGGTGACTATTTTTGTTGTTAAATGTCTCGTTCATTTCATAGAGGTCCATAGATTCATTTGATAGCTCAATGCCCGCAAACAACACATTTTGGCTTTGGACCCATTTCATCATCACAGCAAGATGAACCCAAGTCCAAGATAACTTGTTCCGTTATACAGGCGAAATTACTTACTTTTGCTGGCACTTGGCGTCGTTTTGACCACGCTCAGACGCTGGATACAAAACTCACTTTCATCTGTCACTTCTCTTCGCCCGCTTCGGACCTGCACGACTACGGTCATTTTCACTGTCACTTCAATTTCCAGGCACGGACCTGTACGACTATGCTCATTTTCAACTGTCACTTCACTTTCTTCACTTTCCACACCATGGTCTGGACGAGAGGACTCCTTTTCACAGTTATTCTGTTTACTTCGCCTTCGGTGCCTTCGACACATTTACGTTTTGATTTATAATCAACTGCGACTTCCTCGCTATTGGCCTTCAGTATCCCTTTCGTCTTTTTTTTAATGAATACTTAATCCTTTTTTAAGCTTCAACCTCATTAACACCCACAACAGCGATCCTGTTACTGAGGCTCACGGCTAACACTGACCACGGGAGGTGCCTACCCGAACGCTCTGCCTACTGTGTTGCCAAATTTACCATGTTATTTATCGTCGTGATTGACGTGACAAATCACGTCAACAGTCAACTTGCATAAGCCTACTGATATGCATCCAGTTTCTACTCATCATCTTTGTCACACATTTTATATGTCCGCTAAAAACCATTCCATAACGCGTGATAAACTAGTAAGTTGGTAACTCAGTAACACAGCGGCTGCGGCTCATATGGTACAGTACGTGTACAGTACATCGTTTTCAACACTATGTGGTTGGAAGCGGAAGTATTTTTTTTAAGCAGATAACTTTTTATTTACTCTCTATTTCTTACTTTTTCCATCTACCCAAGTAAACTATAAATATTATTTAAAAGGAACCTGCCGCTACCTGGGGCCATGTTACATATTAACTCATTCATTTACGATTTTCATCTTCATATAAAAAACAAAAACTGCGACCTCAAAGGCAAAATTCCCATCTCTATGAAATTACGCGGCTCACGCTAGGGGATTTCCCACGGCGCACAAGTGCGCCGCGGCGCACGAGTTTGAGAATCACTGATCTGGGAACTCCCTTCACGTGGTGACGGTTCGGTGTTCATCTGCTTGAAATAATGCACACAACAATTATGGCCTGGTCTTAAATTTGTCGCATTTATTCGAAAAAACAATGACATTCCTTTTTATTGCAAAACGTCGTTTGTTCGTGCTGCTTAATGTCGTCTTTGCTGTATGGCTGTGAGTCTTGGGTAGGGGCGCTGAAAGAAACTACATTAAGTTGTACAATTGGGCCTTGAAGGAGTTTTTTAGTGGTAAGGAGAAAAGCCACTACCAATAATGTATGTTATTGCTGAGTTTAGATAAAACCCCTCGCTGCCTGACCTTCTAAGCACAACAACACAAGTTTTATCTATATGTGGTCAGAGAGACGTAACATGAACGATGACCCTTTGTCTTTCGCTCTTAGTATTTATGTCTTTAAATACCCGGTTGGAACACTGTGGCCCGCACAGACACACAATATGTTCCCCTCACATGTCCTCTATGTTTTATAATGTACATAATACAATTGCTAACTCCGAGGCAAACAAGATGCAATGTATAGTAAAACATTACACCCTGAATTAAAGTACAATGACATTTATGAAAGAAAACATGTAATTAACACCTACTAGGATGTCGTTTTTAGCACGTTTTCGGTTGGTGGTCATAGTTTTAGTAAGTGGCAACGTGACGCTGGAAACAGGCGCTGACGTGTCGCCTTCTCTCTAGGAGCCGCCCTGTGGGTTGGGTGACATACCACCAGAACAACAGGTGGTAGAGGTGTGCCCATAACACACACATTAGAAACTTTACAGTTTAATACTGTTCATGACGTATTCTATAATTTCAGTTGTAATAACATGCAAAATTATGCATGAAGTTTTAATATTTATACTTAGAATGTCATATTCTTCTCCGTTAATATTTATTTTTTTTTTTTTTTCTTTCATAGGGACTAGTCAAGCGGGCTGCTTGTTGAGTGTTTATGTGTTTAGTAGTTTACGTAGAGTGGTACATTTTGTAATTATTTTTGTTGGACAACAGTTTGTGACTCAAAATTTGTGGATAGTTTCATTTTTTGGACATTTAAATGTTTTTGTCTATTCATTAATGTTTATTGTATGTCATTTATGTATAAAGCTGTGGTCAATAAATTCTATCTATCTAATCTATCTGTGTGTGTGTGTGTATGTGTGTGGATGTTGTTGTGGGTGTATGTGTGTGTTTGTGTGTTTGTGTGTTTGGTGTGTGTATTCATCTAGTTGTACTCATCTAGTTGTATTTGACAAGGCCTGAGCAATGCTCGTGTGGCCGCTCCGTCGCCCATATCACACATTTTTTAAATCACCTGCTTAGTGGTTAGTGTTGGGGGAACAGGCCGACCACCCCGGAAGAAGCAGGTCCACAAACCCCCGTCTTTTGACACCCGGTACCCAGTCACTGCTGGGTGGACAGGGGCCTCGGGCTTTAGAAACACCCATCTGTTTCCGCTGCCGCCCAATGGGATCGAACCAGGTCTGACTTCTCGTGTTGTGAACCGGGCGTGCTTCCCCTACACCACGGAAATTTGTGTAGGGTGTTTGTGTGTGGCAGAGGTGGGCACCGGCAAACGCATCCTGCACAAACCCAATCCTTACGTTCCGCAACCTGCAGTCCGCAAATTGTCTTGAAGTTCCACTTCCGTGCAACCGCAAGTCCGCAACCGCAACCCAATTCTGTGATTTTTTCTTCTGCAATATTGCAAAACTAGAGCACTTTGTGGTAGTATTTTGTATTTATTCAATAAATCACTTATGGCAATATTTTATATATATCGATATATACATATATATTATTTATATATAGATATATATATAGTATATAAGTATATATATATTATATATATCGATATATCGTATATTATATATATATATATATTATCATTTTGTTCATAACTTACCCAAAAGCGCCTCCACTATGGTTGGAGCTCCAACATTTTCCTTCCCTCATTGTGACAACTCACTCATATATCACGTAAGTGCACACTAAAGGGGTAATAGTAAGTATAGGCACACTACAACGCCATATTATATTTCATTGATATGCCACAGGACATTAACCTCAGACTCCTCATTCAGAGACCTCTGGTGATAGCTCCAGCTTCAGCAGGTCCCATGTCCCCTTCATGAAGACTCAATGTCTCTCATAATTATTGGAGGTCAGACCTCTGTCTGCCTTGATGATGTCCCGCCCCTGGAGAACAGTCCTGCCTCCACGGCCTGCAGGGCTGGTAATGCTATGGATGGTATGGCTTAGTCACAAACACAGGCTACCAGGCGGCACGGAGAGGCAGGGAAACCTGGCCATGCGCCAGCACCTTGCCCCTCTGCTTCTCTGAACACCAACTCCTCAGCTCTTTCCCCTATCTATTCTAAGGTAATTAAAAAACTGTTTGCTACTCAAACTCACAACTTGCCTCGAGTCATGAAAAATTCTTCCCCCCCTTTAAAAATTTTTGCCCCCTAAAACAACCAGCATGGCCTTTCGTCATAAATTACTAACGCGGAACAGCCCTTACTGTCATTACTAACCACATTTGGACCACATGGACCAGGAAGCGGGTGTCACTATTATCCTTATGCGATCTATCTAAAGCATTATGACGTGTCAACCACACCATCCTACTTAAGAAAACTTGACAACACCAAATGTTGATACTTTCTGGGGTTTGACAGTTACCTAAATGGGAGAACGAGTCCAGTACGATTACATAACAACACTTCTTCGAATTACACATGTTACGTACGGTGTCCCGCAGGGCTCTATACTTGTCCCAATATTGTTTAACATTTTCGTGAATGATATTGTCCGCATATTATATGATGACTGTCTATTAGTGCAATAACGCTGATGACACACAAATCCTACACAACAACCTTATCAATAACCTTGACACCCTCATTCAGAAAACACAGGAACCTTACTAATAAAGCAAAGTGTACTTTTCTGAAAAATGGTTTACTACTGAATACTAAGACAACCACAGTGTATGTCATGAGTACCTATCCACTATTATCCATATACCAGACAATCTCACTATACAGCACCATCGAAACAACCCTTCAACCCCACCACCATGTAAAAAAGCTGGGACTACACTGACATGTACATGATTTTAACAAACACATGTATGTGAAATGAGTAAAAAGTAACCTGGCCGGAATCTCTAATGTTGTAAATAGAATAAAGAATATTTTCGACCGGTATACTCGACAGCAATTATACGATCACTCTTGTCCTTAGCATTATTAATATTGGCAATGTAATATGGGGCACAGCAACACCACTCTCCTAAACAATGTTCAAAAACTACAGAATTTTGGCAGCAAAGTATTATGGTAAATCCATGAGTACGATCATGTGCTCCAATTTTTGAAAGAACTACAATGTCTGAATGTTAAAGACCAAATACTCACGACACCGGGGTCACTATGTTCAAGTATGATGACCCTCTATATCCTAATCTGACTTTTCCAACTGTAGGGGACGTTTACTGGTAGCACCACCAGAACGCAGATCCCCTGTACGTCCCTAAGACCAACACAGACATGGGGGCCAGATCCTCTCTGTAAGGGGCCCCAAGTATGGGACATCTTCCCTCCCCGTCGCTGTTAAAGATGCTAACACCCTACATCTTTCAAAACTAAACTCAAAAACTTGTAGCTTCGGGATGGAAATGAATTTTAGTATAGACACTTTTTCTTTTAATGTATATAGTATATGTTCTTAGGGTAGAAATATATTACCTTTTATAATGATTTTACATATATATTTGTTTTCTTTTAATAATGCTTTTATTCCTTTACTTTTTATTAGCATATTCTGTATATATATTTTAATATCGATTATTTTTCTATTTTACAATTTTATAATTTTATATTTTTAATGTTTTAATGCAAAACTGTGTAATTTAATTTATGTAGCTATTATCTTGAAAATAATTGTATGTAACGAATAACCACTGCCGGTGGAAATAAAACTTTATTATTATTATTATTATTATCATGTTGGAGAGGCGGATAGAGTTGGTGCCCTCTGTAGCTGTGGCTCCTGGGCTCCTCAAAGCCTGGCAGTAATAGATACATTGGTAATATATATATTAAGTACAAATATTTAAGTAATTGGAGTCAGCAAAAACAAATTGTACTGCTACTTAGAAATAAAACGCCCTTAGATTTGTTTTTAAATATATTATTGCCCCTTTATCGTAAATATGACAATAATTTATCAGCATGACACTCAAGAGTGGTAATATAATGATTAATATAATAAGTAGATCTCAATACAATCAATAAGTCTCACCTTGGTGGGTGGATTGCTGTCAATCAATCATTGGGGGCATACGCCGGGGGGCGCGTTGCCTCGCCCACCCTACGACGACACTCCCGGGGGTCACCACGCGCGAGTCCCCATGCAGGCTGTGTATTCTCATCCCTATTATGTCCATCTTCCTAAAGCAAGAGTTTATCAGTATCTTTACTCTTTCATCCCTTTCACTGGTAAACTCTGGAACTCTCTTCCTGTTTCTATTTTTCCACTTTCCTATGACTTAAATCTTTTCAAAAGAAGAGTAACAAGACACCTCCCGAACTAAATTGGCTCACCCCTCTTTTTTATATTATTCTCTTACTGTCTTCTTTATAGGAACTGGCAACTAAGCGGGCTTTGTGTTACCCATTTTTGTGTGCTCCTGGCCAGTCCTTTGATATGTAAAAAAAAAAAAAAAAAAAAAAAAAAAAAGGCTCCCTTCCCATACCAAAAACTCTCGACAGGAAACATCAACTTGCCCAGCCACGAGTCTTGTGGGAGCCCCCTTGGCCTCCTCCACGTCGGATTGTCTCTTACAGATACAACCCAATGGGAAGGATCGGTTTCAGGGTAGCGTGCCACATGCCCATATAGCTGAAGTTTTTTAAGTAAGTAAGTAAGTAAATTTATTGCCATTACAAAAGCACACGAATATAATTGAATATATAATAACAAAAACGTAATGATGGCACGGTCTGTCGAGCATAAGCTCTTTAGACAGACAAAATCGTAACTAATTGGTTGTTCAGTAGTACAGGCATTATAAGTGACAAACTATACAATATGAATAACCCCAAAAAAAAATATATATGAAAAAAACATTTCTAAGCAAATACAGACAATCGACACAGTTTCAACAAAAGTTTATAAAGTATTTTGACTATTTAATAAATAAGTCTTTATTTTCTTCTTCAATTGTAGTAATTTCCAGCCTCCATCAGACTTTTTATTGCAATAGGAAGAGAATTCCATATCTGAGGACCTTCACACAACACACTTTTATTATAGAGGGACGTACGAAACTGTGGACACACTAAATTAATACTATTACCCCTAATATTATAAATATTTCCGACGAAATCGAAAACCTTATTTCCGGGGTAGAGTTTAATGTTTTTTATAATAAGCAACATTATGAAATATTTTCTAATTAATTTGAAATGTAATATATTGAGCTGAGGATTATATGATTTGTGGAAGCAAATTTTCCCATAATAGAATGCATCTCATGATTTTATTTTGGGCTATTATCAATTTATTTAGGAAAGATGGCCATGTACAACCCCATATGGAAACGCAATAAATCAGTGAGGGTAACACAATGTATAATATATACTTAACATAGATTCAGTTGTAAGTTGATGGCGGACCCTATACAATATACCACATATTTTAGATAATTTCAGACAAACTTGATTAATGTGAAAGCTCCAGTTTAAGTTCTCGTCAATATTAATTCCTAGAAATTTTGTATGAGGCACACGTTGAATTGATTGACCTTTTAATGACAATGGAGGCATAATATTCTTAATTGATCTATTTTGGAAAAGTATGTAATTGGGTTTTTGGCAATATTGAGGTGCAATTTATTGGACTCTAGCCATTGATTTATTAGATTTAATTCAAGATTTAAATTTATATGTAAAGAGTCAATATTTGTATCGGCTAATAAGAGACTAGTGTCATCAGCATAAATAGTACATTTAAATTTTGTGCTAGCATTTGGTATATCATTAATATATATGAGAAAAAGTAGAGGCCCTAGAATAGATCCCTGAGGTACACCTTTAGTTATAACTTTGAAAACTGAATACATGGAATTACAATATACACTTTGTGACCTGTTTACTGATGTAGCTCTTCAATAACCGGTGAGTAATGCCCCTTATCCCTATATGTTCAAGTTTATCAAGAAGTATGTTATGATCTAAGGAATCAAAGGCTTTGGATAGATCTAAAAATATTCCAGCTACATAGAATTTACCTTCCAAGTATTTATATACATCATTAACAAATTGTAAGATTGCTGACTCTGTAGAGTGGTTTGATCTAAATCCATGTTGACAATCTGTTAGTAGGCGGTTTTTCTCAAGGTAGTTAACAAGGCGAGTGGAGAGTGCCTTTTCAAACAATTTGCTAAATGCTGGAAGAATCGAAATGGGTCTGTAATTATTAATATCATGCTTACTACCTGATTTGTGCAGCGGAATTACCTTTGCCTTTTTAAGCTCACTTGGAAAGATACCGGTCATAAAGGAGAGGTTAATTATGTGTGTTAAAGGAGTAGAAATGAAAGAGGCGGTGTGTCTTAGTAGTTTGGGTGAAATATCATCATATCCTGCCGCATCAGACTTAATGCCTTTTAGGAAGCTCTCTATTTCCGTTGGTTTTACAGGAGTAAGGTACATTGAAAAATCAGGAGGATTGCGTAAATATTGATCATGTGAATTGTTATTTAAGGTGGTGTTGTTTGATGAATTTCCAAAACTTAAGAAGTGGTCGTTAAACTTAGTTGCAGTATCATTACACAAGGGTTTTAGCTCTATTGAATAGTCCTTTGAAGCAGAGGAATTTCTACCAAGAATTTCATTAATTGACTTCCAGTGTGACTTAGGATTACCTTGAGACTGCTTTAGTTGATCCTTATAGTACTTATTTTTTGCAGCTCTTAGCACAGTTGTTAATTTATTTCTGTAAGTTCATTTATTCTGTAAGTTGGCGCTGACAGACTATGCAGGTAATAGGCCTCGATTCAGTCTCACGGTGCAATCGCTGATTTGACACGTAATCATCCCAGCGATACCCCATGATTCTGCGAAGACACTTATTAAGTTATTACCAAAGGCGTTGATTCGTCTCTTCACGTCGCTATTTAGTGTCCATGTCTCACATCCATAGAGTAAGACAGGGATCACAAGTGACTTGAAGATCCGGATCTTTGTCCTCCTGCCAGGTACCGACAACGCCCAATACTCCTGCTGAGTGAGTCCGTACACCGTGGCTATGCCAATCCGCCATAAGACTTCTGACGTGACCGCCATCATTATGGACTGCGCTACCAAGGTATGTAAAACTTTCCAAGATCCAATGTCCTCGCCGCACGCATGAACAGACTGTACTTTTTTCTTCCAAAATTATGGTTTTCACTGTAGTTTTCATGCCAAATAAGTTTTTTTTTTATAAAGTAAGTGTTGATTAAAGTACCCACAAGTTTCGCTTGTGTCTCTGCTATTTAAATACATCAACAAATAAATAACTTTAAGGAGGGTCTAAAAAAAATGTAAGCGATGAATTTTTTTTTCATGGGATGTAAAACGACTGATATTTTTTATTCTATCATTTCTTACATTTGGATTTGTGCTTGTGGAGGAGGAAGAGAGAAGGGAGGAGCGAGAAGGAGGAGGGAGGAGGTAAGGAGGAGGGAGAGGAGAAGTCACTCAGAGAACGTCGACATAATCATTATTGAAATGTATTGTAAGTAAGTCAAATTTTTTTAAGTACGTAAAATTTATTAGCCATTACAAAAGCACACGAATATAAGGGAATATATAAAAACAAAAACGTAACGATGGCACCGGTTCTGTCGAGAATAAGCTCTTAGAACAGACAAATAGTAACTGAATTGGTGTTCAGTAGTACAGGCATTATAAGTGAAAAACAAAACTATACAATGATGAATAACACCAAAAAAAAATATATGAAAACCATTTTCTAAGCAAATACAGACAATCGGACACAGTTTCAACACAGTTTATAAAGTATTTTTGACTATTTAATAAATAAGTCTTTATTTTCTCTTCAATTGTAGTAAAATTTCCATGCCTCCATCAGACTTTTTATTGGCAATAGGAAGAGAATTCCATATCTGAGGACCTTCACACAAACACACTTTTTATTATAGAGGGACGTACGAAATGTGGACACACTAAATTAATTACTATTACCCCTAATATTATAAATATTCGACGAAATCGAAAACCTTATTTCCTGGGTAGAGTTAATGTTTTTATAAATAAGCAACATTATGAAATATTTTCTAATTAATTTGAACATGTAATATATTGAGCTGTAGGATATATATGAATTGGTGGAAGCAAACTTTTCCATTACATAGAATGCATCTCATGATTTTATTTTTGGGATATTATCAATTTATTTAGGGAAAAGATGCCATGTACAACCCCATATGGAAACGCAAATAAAATCAAGGTGAGGTGAACACAATGTATAATATATACTTACATAGATTCAGTTGTAAGTTGATGGCGGACCCTATACAATATTAACCACAATTTTAGATAAATTTCAGACAAAACATTGCTTAATGTGAAAGACTCAGTTTAAGTTCTCGTCAATATTAATTCACTAGAAATTTGATGAGGCACACGTGAATGATTGACCTTTTAATGACAATGGAGGCATTAATATTCTAATTGATCTATTTGGAAAAGTAATTGTAATTGGTTCGGACCAATATTGAGGTGCATGTATTGACTCTAGCCATGATTTATTAGATTTAATTCAAGATTTTTAAATTTATATGTAACGAGTCAAGATTTCGTATCGGATAATAACGAGTATTAGTGTCATCAGAATAAATAGTACCACTTTAATTTTGTGCTGCATTTGGTATATCATTAATATATATGATAAAAGTTAGACAGGACCTAGAATAGAGCCCTGAGGTACACCTTTAGTTATAACTTTGAAAACTGAATACATGGAATTACACTATACACTTTGTGACCTGTCTACTGATGTAGCCTTTCCAAAACCGGTGAGTAATGCCCTCTATCCCTATATGTTCAAGTTTATCAAGAAGTATGTTATGATCAAGAATCAAAAGGCTTTGGATAGATCTAAATATTCCAGCTACATAGAATTTACCTCCTACCAAGTATTTATATACATCATTAACAAAATGTAAGATGCTGACTCCGTAGAGTGGTTTGTCTAAACCATGTTTGACAATCTGTTAGTAGGCGGTTTTATCTAAGGTTAGTTAACAAGGCGAGTGGAGAGTGCCTTTTCAAACAATTTGCGAAATGTGAAGAATCGAAATGGGTATTGTAATATTAATATCATCTTACTACTGATTGTGCAGCGGAATTACCTTGCTTTTTAAGCTCACTTAGGAACAGCTACCGGTCATAAAGGAGAGGTTAATTATGTGTGTAAAGGAGTAGAAATGAAAGAGGCGGATTGTTCTTCAGTAGTGTGGTGAAATATCATCATATCCTGCCGCATCAGACTAATGCCTTTTAGGAAGACTCTCTATTTCCGTTGGTTTTACAGCGAGTAGGTACATTTGAAAAATCAGGAGGATTGCGTAAATATGATCATGTGAATTGTTATTTAAGCGTGGTGGTGTTTGATGAATTTCCAAAACTTAAAAGTGGTCGTTTAAAACTTAGTTGCAGTATCATTACACAAGGTTTTACTCTATTGAATAGTCTTTGAAGCAGAGGAAATTCCTAACCAAGAATTTCATTAAATTGAACTTCCAGTGTGACTTAGGATTACCTTGACACTGCTTTAGTTGATCCTTATAGTACTTATTTTTGCAGCTCTCTAGCACAGTTGTTAATTTAATTTCTGTAAGGTCGATAAAATTCACGAAATTGTATTTGGGCCATTTATTTGCAAGTCTTTCTAACCGGTGTTTTTCTTGATGCTGTTCTTTAAAGCTGGAGTGATGTAAGAATTTTTATGATCATTTTGTAAACTCTAATCTGCTTCACTGGAAAATGTTTTGGAACGAGTATCAAACTGTGGTAAAATAAATTGTAAGAACATCAGGACAAGCACAATCAAGGAATAGGGTCCAATCCAGTTGATGAAATATCATTATTGAAAATTAAGCAGCATTCGTTAGACATACTTTTGTAAATAAATCGCGATTGTACTTTTGTCTCACAGCTTGATGCCTGAATTGTGAGACTACTGGGAAAGTGATCAGTGTATCGTTATGTATTACATAATTTTTTGTATTCATTTCAACCTGTTGGTGGACCATATATGGTAATAAGCAAGTGGAGTTGTCGTCTGTGGACTCTGGTGGGCTTAGTGGTTAAGGGTGAACAACGAAAGAGTACATTAAATTATGAATTCATGTGAAACCGAAAACATATCATTATGTTTCAGCAAAGTCAAGATTAAAATCTCTTCAAGGGGAAATACCATGATATTTTCATATGATTTGCTAATAATAAAAACTTCTGTTAATTTATCAAAAAACTGCTGATGTTTGCCACTTGGAGGTCTATAAATACACATGACTAGGAATTAACTTGTCCATGATCCTTAATGTCAATACCTAAACGTCTAAGGAAGTTCTAAGATTTGAGAGATCAGTAGACACAGAAGAAAATTGAAGGACATTTGAGATGTATAGTGCTACACCACCTCCATACTATTTCATACAATTGGTGAAAAGGTTTATAACTGCGTAACTGTTACACTGGGACGGGTTCCGAAATCGAGTCTTGTTTCGGAAAAAACCTAAAACATCAAATTTCATACATACATGGTGTGTGTGTGTGTGTGTGTGTGTGTGTGTGTGTGTGTGTGAGCTGTGTGTGTGTGTGTGTGTGTGTGTGTGTGTGTGTGTGGGCGCGCGCAAAGTAAATACTAAGCAAACAGTTGTAATGTGCATGCCAAAATCAGCCGTGTGTGTGTGTGTGTGTGTGTACCTTTCTTATCGTCTCTCTCTCTCTCTCTCTCTCTCTCTCTGAGTCTCTCTCTCTCTCACCACACACACACACGAGAGAGAGAGAGACGAGGAAGCGAGAGAGAGAGCATGAACGACGGAGAGGGAGGGCGGCGAAGAGAGAGGAGAGAGAAAGGAGAGAGAGAGGAGAGAGAGGAGAGAGCGAGAGAGATTTGCATTTGCAGCTGACTGGCAAACGATCTCCGTCATGATAGCTCGCGATATTGTCTTCTCTTCTCTCTCTCTCTCTCTCTCTCTCCTCTCTCCCTCTCTCTCTCTCTCTCTCTTCTGACGAAACACACACATCAGCGTCAAGAGGAGGAGGAAAAAAAAAACTGAAAAACGGAATAATAAAATGAAAGAAGGAAAAAAAATGAAAGAAGGAAAATAAAATGTGAAAGAAGGAATAAAAGGAAAGAAGGAATAAAATGAAAAGAAGGAATAAAAATGAAAGAAGAGAAATAAAATGAAAGAAGGAATAAAATGAAAGTATTATTTTTTTTTTTTTTTGAATAAATGAAAGAAGAAAAAAATGAAAGAAGGAATAAAATGAAAGAAAGAATAAAATGAAAGAAGGAATAAAATGAAAGAAGGAATAAAATGAAAGAAGGAATAAAATGAAAGAAGGAATACAATGAAAGAAGGAATAAAATGAAAGAAGGAATAAAATGAAAGAAGGAATAAAATGAAAGAAGGAATAAAATGAAAGAAGGAAAAAAATGAAAGAAGGAATAAAATGAAAGAAGGAATAAAATGAAAGAAGGAATACAATGAAAGAAGGAATACAATGAAAGAAGGAATACAATGAAAGAAGGAATAAAATGAAAGAAGGAATACAATGAAAGAAGGAATAAAATGAAAGAAGGAATAAAATGAAAGAAGGAATAAAATGAAAGAAGGAATAAAATGAAACACAATGAGAGTGATAGCTGATAGGGAGGAAAGAAAAGAGAATGGGAACAAGGTAGAGAGATAAAAGAAAGAGGAGGAGGAGGAGGAGGAGGAGAAGAGTGACAGACAGTGCACCTGATATCTTGTGTTCTCTATCTCCTTCTCATTAGGATCTTTTTAGGGGTGACTAATTGTGACTCGTGCATGGGGGGGTGTTTTATGGGGGGTAGGGAGGAAGGGGGGAGGAAGGGGAGGGAGAGGAGGGAAGGAAGGGGGGGAGGGAGGAAGGGAAGGAAGGAAGAGGAAGGGAGGAGGGAAGGGGTAGGGAGGAAGGGAAGGAAGGAGGGAAGGGAAGGGGTAGGGAGGAAGGGAAGGAAGGGGAAGGAGGGAGAGGACGGGAAGGGAAGAGGAGAGGAAAGGAAGGGGAAGGAAGAAGATGAAGGGAGTAGGGAAGGGAAGGGGTAGGGAGGAAGGGAAGGAAGGGGAAGGAGGGAGAGGAGGGAAGGGAAGGGGTAGGGAGGAAGGGGAAGGAAGGAAGATGAAGGGAGGAGGGAAGGGAAGAGGGGGAGAAAGGAAGAGGAAGGAGAGGAGGGAGAGTGTGAAAGGGGAGGGTGAGAGATAATGTATAGGGTAAGTGAGGAGGAGGAGGAGGAGGAGGAGGTGGAGGAGGAGGAGGAGGAGGAGGAGGAAGAGGGGAGGAAGAGGAGGAGGAGGAGGAGGAGGTGGAGGAGGAGGAGGAAGAGGAGAAGGAGGAGGAGGAGAAGGAGGAGTAAGCGATAGATCAGTCTCTCTCTATCTTAAAACTGTAATGAATGAGCCTGAAACTTCTCGTCTCTCTCTCTGTCTCTCTGTCTCTCTGTCTCTCTCTCTCTCTCTCTCTCTCTCTCTCTCCATAGCAGATTTCATGACATTCTTTTAAAACTCCGCAATGTTAGAATAGGTTTTCTCTAATCAATGTGGTCAATGTAACCTTCAATTTAACCTTCAATTTAACCTTCAATTTAACTTTAATGAACCCGAGTTTGTATTCTCACCTGTCACTCACTACACACGCGTGGAGGTACAATAGTGAATAACAACCAAATGAATAACTGAATAAACCTTGATGAATTTATAGAAATACACAATTACCTGCTATGTATATTAATGTGTGTCAGCAGAATACTATATTAAGACTGATGGAAGAATTGTTGTAATGTATTTTAGAACATTTAGTTTATACATTCACCTGATTATTCACTTTATTCATTCCTTCATTTGGTTCTTTCTCTTCTTAACCGCCACGTCAGCACGAACTAGGCGGTTCGAGTCCGCCTAGTTCGTGCTGACGTGGCGGCGCTTTGTATAGTCAATAACCTTGTAGTTGGTACTTGCAAAGTGTCTAGATAGGATGAAAATCTTATCTTATCTTCTTAACCCCTTGAGGCCCAGAACGTAATTTCCATGGTAATTTGGGTACCAATAGACGATTTTTAGTGACTATAAGCAATATTTTATAGCTATGACCTGTTTAGTAACCTTGTCCACTAAGTAATTTGGTATATGCAGTTCCTTTTTCGTAATTTAATGGCTAACAACAGACGATTTTTTATAGCCAAGGCAAGATCTGGGCGTGAAGGGGTTAAGGCTGGTTCACACTAGACAAATAGCGGAACATTTATATAGCCAAGGCAAGATCTGGGCGTGAAGGGGTTAAGGCTGGTTCACACTAGACAAATAGCGGAACATTTATATAGCCAAGGCAAGATCTGGGTTCTGAAGGGGTTAGGCGGTTAACACTAGACAAATAGCGGAACATTTATATAGCCAAGGCAAGATCTGGGCGTGAAGGGGTTAAGGCTGGTTCACACTAGACAAATAGCGGAACATTTATATAGCCAAGGCAAGATCTGGGCGTGAAGGGGTTAAGGCTGGTTCACACTAGACAAATAGCGGAACATATATTTTTTTTCTTTTTTTTTTTTTCTTTTTTTTTTTTTTTTTAGCCAAGGCAAGATCTGGGCGTGAAGGGTTTTAAGGATGATTTCACACTAGACAAATAGCTGAAACATTATATAGCCAAGGCAAGATCTGGGCTTCAGTGAAGGGGTTAGCGCTGGTTCATACTAGAAAAATAGCTGAACATTTATAGCCAGGCAAGATCTGGGCGTTGAAGGGGTTAAGGATGGTTCACACTAGACAAAAGCGGAACATTTATATAGCCAAGGCAAGATCTGGGCTGTGAAGGGGTTAAGGCTGTCACACTAGACAAATAGCGGACATTATATAGCCAAGGAAAGATCTGGGCGTGAAGGGGTTAAGGCTGGTTCACACTAGACAAATAGCGGAACATTTATATAGCCAAGGCAAGATCTGGGCGTGAAGGGGTTAAGGCTGGTTCACACTAGACAAATAGCTGAACATTTATATAGCCAAGGCAAGATCTGGGCGTGAAGGGGTTAAAGGAGAGATGCATGCACACTCATTATACTAAGAGTGTCCTGGCCATTAGGGGAAATAAACAGCTCTAATAATGTGAAGTGAAAAAAGAAAAGCAACAAAGTAAATAAAAATATAAGGCAGTGTACAAAAAGAGGAGGAATGCCCCAACACGTCAGAGGGGAAATGCCCCAACACGTTCATGGAGGAAATGCCCCAACACGTCATGGAGGAAATGCCCCAACACGTCATGGAGGAAATGCCCCAACACGTCATGGAGGAAATGCCCCAACACGTCATGGAGGAAATGCCCCAACACGTCATGGAGGAAATGCCCCAACACGTCATGGAGGAAATGGCCCAACACGTCATGGAGGAAATGCCCCAACACGTCATGGAGGAGTAAAGTTATGGGGAAAAAAGAGGGGGAGCAAAAAACCGTAATGGAGTAAATATATTAGTGAAAAGACTAGGAGAGAGAGAGAGAGAGAGATGAGAGAGAGAGAATGAGAGATAGAGGAGAGAGAGAGAGATGGAGATGGGGGGGGGGGGGGGGAGACCGAGAGAGGAAGCGACGAGGAGAAGACGAGCCGAAGACCGACGAGAGAGAGAGAGCATTCATGATTACTTTCATTGTTATATTTAACTTTACTACTGCTGCTACTAATACTACTACTACTACTACTACTTACTGACTACTTATCTACTACTACTACTTACTACTACTATACTACCACTTACCACTACCAATACTACTACTACTAGGTACTCCTCCTACTCTACTACATACTACTACTACTACTACTACTAATACTACTAACTACTACTACCACTAACTACTTACTACTACTACTAAACCACTACTACTACTACTACTACAACTACTATTTTACTACTAGGTACTCTATGTACTACTATGTTTTCTCTACTACTACTACTACTACTACTACTACTACTACTACTAGTCTACTACTACTACTACTACTACTATTACTTTACTACTAGGTAATCCTCCTCCTCCTCCTCCTCCTATTACTCACTATAATGTACAACTAGGTACTCCCCCTCGCCTATCACCACTACGTACTACTCACTACTTCTACTACTACTAGGCTACTACTATACTACTACTATTACTACTAATACTACGACTAATAATACTACTACTACTGACGACGACACAAGACGACTACTGACTAGACTAAAACGACTGTACTACTACTTTACAACTAGGTACTCCCCCTCCTCCTACTACCACTACTACTACTTCACTACTACTACTACTACTACTTTACAACTAGGTACTCCCCCTCCTCCTCCTCCTACTACTACTACTACTACTACTACTACTACTACTACTACTGGACACTTTAAACACTAATAAACCACATTTGGTAATAATTCGGGTCTAGAGTATCGCTGTGTGCAAAATGTATGGATGTATAATGTATTTTATGAAGTAGTAATGTTGTATTGTAATGTCCTTGTGGTTGTAATGAATCCTGTTGTGATGGCCGTGTGTGTGTGTGTGTGTGTGTGTGTGTGAGTGTGTGGTGTGTGTGTGTGTGTGGTGTGAGTGTTAGGGTGTGATTGTGTGTGGGTGTGTGGGTGAGTGTGTGGGTGGGGGGGTGTGTGGTGGGGAGTTTAGTGTGGGTCATGTGGAATCATCGTAATGTCTGTATTACTGCCTCCTCCATCCTCCGCCTCCTCCACTCCTCCTACTCCTTCCTCCTCCTCTCCGCCGCTCCTCTGCGTCTTACTATCCTCTTTCCTTCCTCTTCATACTCTCAGTGGGTTCCCTTTAATCGAATTTTCAACCCATCAAATAATTAACACACACACACACACCACAACACACACAACACACACACACACAGGCACGCCAGGGGGTTGAAGGGGGATAAGAAAGGGGAGATAAGGGGAGGGGGAAACAAGGGGTGAGAGGGGGGGGGGGAATAGGGAAGGAAAACAACCTATCAGGAAATTAAGTTACAACGACCATCATTTAATTTTTGTTTTGTTTTTATATTTATATATTTTTTTCTGTAATTTATGAGTTTTATTTTATACCTGTACGTATAATTTTTTTTTTACTATGTGATTATATTTTATTTTTTTTCCCGATTTTTTTATAGTTTCATTCAGGCCTCTTTTTTTATTTTTATTATGAGGTTTATTTTTGATTTAGACATAGCATTGATTTTATTTTTCATATAGGTCAAATTTTTTTTCCTGTAATTATTATTTTTTTGTTAGTTTCGATTTTTATTATAGTTTCATTTCTGACTTTTTTTTTCTTCTTTTTCTAATAATTTTTTATTGATTCACCTTTTTTTCTTTACTAATTATCATCTTTAAAACTCCTCCTTCTTATATACTTTTTTTTTATTTGCTCTACTTTTTTATAGGTATTTATTTATCTTAGTAATATATGTTGTAACTTTCCTATCCTCTTCAACCCCTTCACGCCCAGATCTTTCCTTTGCTATGTAAAATCGTCTGTTGTTAGCCATAAAATTACTAAAAGTGACTAAATATACCAAATTAGTTAGTCGACAAGGAACAGGTCATATCTATAAAACATTGCTTATATTCACTAAAATTCGTCTAATGCTATCCAAATTACAAAGGAAATTACGTTCTGGGTCTCAAGGGGTTAATGTATGTATGTATCTGTCTGTCCGTCTGTCTGTCTGTCTGTTTGTCTGTTTGTTTGTCTGCCTGTCTGTCTGTCTGTCTGTGTGTCTGTCAGTCTGTCTGTCTGTCTGTATGTCTGTCTGTTTGTCTGTTTGTCTGCCTGTCTGTCTGTCCGTCTGTCTGTCTGTCTGTCTGTCTGTGTGTCTGTCTGTCTGTCTGTCCGTCTGTCTTTCTGTCTGTCTGTCCTGTCTGTATATATGTTTTTAGGTTTCTCTCTCTCTCTCTCTCTCTCTCTCTCTCTCTCTCTCTCTCTCTCTCTCTCTCTCTCTCTCTCTCTCTCTCTCTCTTGCCCATCCAGTCAGTCAGGCCGATATGTCTATACTCTATCTACCTCCTCTATCAGTTTGACATTATCTCTCTCTCTCTCTCTCTCTCTCTCTCTCTCTCTCTCTCTCTCTCTCTCTCTCTCTCTCTCTCTCTTGCTTTATGTATCCTATCTCTATTTACATGTACGTGTATAATATCTGCTACCTGTGTCCATCCTCTCCCTTCATACATCTCTTTCCGTCATTCATATTTATTATTATAACATTATTTTATTTTCTGACGGGAATGGCTGCACTTTTTCACTCTCTTAGTTTGAGGAGGAAGCGGATTAGGATTACATAGGATTACAGGAGGAGGAGGAGGAGGAGGAGGAGGAGGAGGATTACCTACATGAGGAAGAGGAGGAGGAGAGGAGGAGGCGGCGGCTTATAACTTAATTTAAGCCTTTTTTTTCATTCATCTTTATTTTATTTTCTATTTATTGACCATTTTTTAACCTTTACGCAGCTATTTTATTGTTATTTATCTCCTTCCTCTTTATTATTTATTCTCTATTTATCATTGGTTTATTTTATCCCTCCTTCCGTTATCCCTTTGTTTTCATTCATTTATTTTTATTTATTATAGATTGACCATTTTTTGACCTTTATGCCTCTATTTCCTTGGTATTTTTTTTCCTTTCTCTTTATTCGTTATTTTATATCTACCATTTATTTCTATTATGTGCATTTCTCTTTCGCTTCCCTTCCCTTCACTTCACTCTCCTTCACTTCACTTCACTTCTCTTCACTTCACTTCACTTTACACTCTTCACTCTCCTTCCCTTCACTTCACTTCACTTCACTTCACTTCACTTCACCTTTCATCCCTTCACTCTCCTTCCCTTCACTTCACTTCTCTTCACTTCACTTCCCTTCCCTTCTCTTCCCTTCCCTTCCCTTCCGTTCTCTTCACTTCACTGTCAACCACTTGCGTTCATTTCACTTACCTTCACTTCACTTCTGTTTACTTAACTTCACTTCATTTCACTTCAATCCCCTCACTTATCTTCCCTTCTCTTCACTTCAGTGCATTTCTCTCTCCTATTTTGTGGTTCATCCTTCTTTTTATTCTTCTTTCTATTGCTATCATTTGTTTTATTGGTGATTTCTTTTCTTGGTTTTCTCCTTCTTTTCCCCCCTTCACCGTGGCCAAAATAGTCCCCCCAGGTAACCCTTTGGAACAGGTGTCGGTAGGATTTAAAATAAAAATTACGAAAAAAAAAAATGAGAAAAAATAACCCAGGAGGTAATTTTTTTTTCTCTCTCTCTTTCTCTCTCTTCTCTCTCTCTCTCTCTTCTCTCCTCTCTCTCTCTCCTCTCTCCTTCCCCCTCTCTCCCTCTTCTCTTCCCCTCTCTCTCTCTCTCCCCTCTCTCCTCTCTCCTCTCTCTCCTCTCCTCAATTAAATTCAATTCAATTCAAGTAGTTTATTGCCATATAAAATAATAAAAAGCTTGATCATATAACATGGTTAAAAAACATGGCTGGGCCTTTAAATAAAAATTTTTTTGACGGGCCCCCCTTGTATGTATGCTAAAAAAAGCCTTGCAATGGACAAACATTTTTAGTTTATATTTCGACATACCTTTTTACGATTTTACAAGACATTCCTAAACTATCAAGACTTACAAACCAACAAAACTCACTCATTAATTTTAATGAAAAAATACATCTACTGAAAAAAAAAAAAAAAAGACTACTACTGAAATGTTAGATCAATACATATTTACAAATATTTTTTTTGTATTTATTTTAAATGTATTTTTATTAAAAATTTTGAAATGTGCTCTGGAAGTTTATTCCTTTCATGCCCCGAAATAAAGAAAAATCTTTTAGAGATTCAAAATTTTGGAAAATTCTTTTTTAATTCTCTCTCTCTCTCCTCTCTCTCTCTCTCTCTCTCTCCCCTCCCCTTCCTCCCCTTCTCTCCTCTCTCTCTTTTTCCTCCTCTCTTTTTCTCTCTCTCTCTCCTCTCCCCTCTCTCCCTCTCCCTCTCTCTCTCTCTCTCTGTTATTTTTAGATTGCCTGTACAAATATGGCACACACGCAGAGAGATATAGAGATGAGAGAGGAGAGAGAGAGAGAGAGAGAGAGGAGAGAGAGAGAGAGAGAGAGAGAGAGAGGGAGGAGAAGAGAGAGAGAGAGGAGGAGAGAGAGAGAGAGTTAACATAAAAGCAGATTGCGAAAACCGTATGATTAAAATTTAGGGGGTTTTGCCCATTGATAGGGAAAAAACAAGTAAAAACTAGGGGGGGGGGGGGGGCCTCGAGAGCTCATCCCTCCGCCCGAATTTTTCATAAATTGGTTTGCCATGGAAACATTTGATTTGATTTCTCCAAAATAATCTTTTTCCTTATACCAAAGACTTGGATACCGATTTGGTTCAAACTATTCGAACTTTTCGGAAATCCTTACACTAAAAAAAAACAAACAAACAACAAATGGACAAGCCATCCTCGTGCCGCACGCCAGCAAACAAACACTCTCCTCTTTTTTTTTTCACAGCTTCTCTGACGGCTCAAGCTAGCCTGGGTCCTCCCTGTGGGGGCCCCGATAAAAAAAAAAAAAAAAAAAAACCAGATCGGGGTGCAAACATTACCTCCCCCCAACTTCGTTGGGGAGGAATGAGAGAGAGAGAGAGAGAAAGGGGAGAGAAGAGGAGAAAGAGAAAAGAGAAAAGAGAGAGAGAGAAAAGAGAGAGAGAGAGAGAGCGAGAGCGAGAGAGAGAGGTGATCCTGTAAATTTATCAATGCTTCCTAGGACAATGTTCGATTATAAATAGTTGGTTTGAAGGGAAAGCAAAAAAAACAATGATATATACACAGAAAAAGAAAAAAACTGATATTACTATAAAAAAAACTTAAAAAAAACATACATAGAAAAATAATTAAATGAAAAGCAAGAAAAAAACTGATATATAAAAAAGATAATTAAACGAAGAAAAAAAATTACGTTGAAGCAAACGAAAAATTAAACAAAAAACCCTGATCATAAAACAGGGATCGGGACCCGGGGGCTAGCTGGGCCGAGATACTAAAGTCACAGCCCCCATCGTCAAAACCCAAAACAAATACGGGGCCGGCCCAGGCAGTGGTGGTGTTGGCGCGGCATGTAAACCCTATATTACCCCTAACTACTATTAACACCCATACTAACCCCCTATTACCACCTACTACTACTATACCACTACAAACTATTTAAAACCTACCTACAAACTTCCAACCCATGCATCCGAACCTTCCAAGTCATTTTTTTACGTGATCCCCGACAACAGGGGGGTTGGAGGCCGTACAGGTTTATGACAGGTGTGTTCGAGGCCGTACAGGTGTTAGTGAAGGTTTTTGCGAAGCCGACGGTTGTAGTGACAGGTGTTTTGCGAGGCCGTACAGGGGTGTGCAGGTGTGTTGCGAGGGCCCTACGGGTGTAGTGACAGGGGTGTTGCGAGGGGGTAAAAAGTGTAGTGACAGGGTGTTGCGAGGCCGTACGGGGTGTAATGAAGGGTGTTGCGAGGCCGTACGGTGTTAGTGACGGTGTGTTTCGAGGGGCCCTACAGGGTGTAGTGACATGGTTGCGGGCCGTACAGGTGTATAGTGACAGGTTTGTTGGGGAGTGTACAGGTAGTGTGACAGGTTTGCGAGGCCTACAGGTTGTAGGACAGGTTTTGCGAGGGGTACAGGATTATGACAGGTGTTTGCAGGGCCCTACAGGTGTGTAGTGACGGGGTGTTTCGAGGTCTACAGGTTATGGGGGACAGGTGTGTTGCGAGGCCGTCAGGTGTGTAGTGACAAAGGGGTTTTTGTGAGGCCTACAGGTGTTTATGAAAGGGGTCTTGCGAGGGGGGCAGGTGTGAGTGACAGGGGTGTTGCGAGGCCGTACAGGTGTGTAGTGACGGGGGTTGCGAGGCCCTACAGGTGTGTAGTGACGGTGTGTTGCGAGGCCGTACAGGTTTTAGTGACAGGTGTGTTGCGAGGCCGAAAGGTGTGTAGGGGCAGGTGTCTTGCGAGGCCCTCAGGTGGGGTAGTGACAGGGGTTTTGCGAGGGCCCTACAGGTGGTAGTGACAAGGTGTTTGCGAGGGCCCAAGGTGTGTGTGCAGGTGTGGTGTTGTGGAAAGCAGAGGGTAAGAGTGCAGTGTTAGCCCCCGGTGTGGTGTGCGCGTAATGGCGAACGCGCAGTTCTCGTCACTATCCGGCGCCACCCCTACCGCCGCGGCCCACGGGTAGGCGCGACCACAGTGGTCCAAAAGAAGCTACTTCGGGGATTACAGAAGTTTTAAAAATTAATCAAAAACCTTTGACCAAATCAAAAAACCTTTTTAATTAGGTATATTAATTGAAAAATATTGTTTCGTACACTGTTTTGAGATTTTTGTACATACCTGGTTCGTTTTGAACTCTAGTAGTCAATTCAAATCTACGCATGTACAAACGACTATGGTTCTATAGACTACGAAACAAATTTTTGGGAATAATGGACGAGAGTTTTGCGGTCGTTTTTTTAAGCGCATAACTATTTTTTTTTTGGCCTACTAGGTGCTTGTTGCAATGGGGATATTTTATTTTTCGCAACACCCCCCCCCAAAAAAAAAAAAAAAAATAATAATATTAATGAAACTAACCTAAAATTATAGGTTTAAAGAAAAACCCAACCAGCTAACCCTTAAAAAGGTTTTTAAAGAAAACCCAACCCAACCCTTTTGGTTTTTTAAAGAAAACCCCCCCTATTAAACCCTTTAAAAAATTTAATGAAACCTAACCCAAACCCTTTTAGGTTTTAATGAAACCTAACCTAACCTTTAAAGGTTTTTAAAAAAACCACCCAACCTTATAGGTTTTTAAAGAAACCTAACCTAACTTTTTAAAACCCCAAAATATACTTTTTTTTTTTTTTTTTTTCTTGCAAATAAAACTATCTCCATTAAACAAGCATCGCTTATTTGGAAACGCTATGATCATTTGTATCATAACCCCCTCAGGGGGCCCTTCGTTTTTCCCCTATTTGTTAAAAAGTATAAAATAAAAATACTTATATTTATCTACTTATATAAAAAAAAGTTCCATATCCACCTAATTTTTTTTTTTAAAAGAGTTTGGGTGACTGGAGTGGGGAGAGGGTTAAAAGTGGATGGGGTGGGTGGGGGTGGGGGTGGGTGTGGGGGTGGTGTGGGTTTTTTGTGTGTGTGGGGTGTGGGGGGTGTGGGGGGGGTGTGTGGTGGGTTTGTGGGGGGTGTGGGTGTGGGTGGTTTGTGGGGGGTGGGTGTGTGGGTGGGTGTGTGTGTGTGTGGTGGGGGTGCGTGGTGTGTGTGTGGTGTTTTTCCCAGGTGGAAAAATTTGCCCTTCCAGGTCCCGGTCTGTTTTTAAGGGCATAGCAGCACAGTTGGCATGACGACGATAGCCAGCCAGACAGCAAAGCGAGTCGCAAAACAAGGCTTTGTTTTGGTTACGGCAAGATGGCGGACAGTTTTTGGGGCCAGTGCTGAGCCAGGCTTCCCCCGCCTGTTATATAGATCAGTGGAAGTAAAGGTTTTAAACTGGGAAAAGCGTAGATTTAAAAAGGAAATAGGAAGAAAATGGTTCACAAATGGGGGGGTGAATGTTGGGGTTGACCAGTCGTCAGGGGGTCAATCGAGTCTATTGGGTCTTTAAAAGGACTGGATAAAATTTATGGATGGGGAAAGAGGTGGATATAGGTAGAGTTAAAAAAACAGGAAATACCCGTGTAGGTCTCCCAGCCTCTTTTAGCTTCCCTTTCTTTCTTTTTTCTTTGTTCTTATGAAAAAATCGAAAATGTTTTTTTTTTTTCTTTCTTTTTCTTTTTTTTTACGTTTGGGGCCTTAAAGGCCCCGTAGGGTTTTCGTCCTCCTCAGGTTTTTTTTGCGTTCGATGCCCCTATTTTTTTTGTATTATTATGCCAATTAAATTTCTTTACGTATCAGCGCAAAATTCCTTCACACCCTAACACATATATATTAATGTTTACGTGTTACGAGGGGGCCAACATTGGTGCACGTGTCAGCCAAAGCATTTTTCCCGCCCTGTCGGTCAAAGGCGGGGTCAAAGGCCCCGCGGGGGGAAACTGATATACTTAAAAGGTAAATATTCTGCGGGGTTGGCGGCCGGGGAATCGCGCACCATCAAATTTTTTTTTTTTAACCTAAATAAAATCAACAGAAAACCCTTTCCCAAACCAACCCCAAAGCCAACATAAAACCCAAAACCCTTAAAAAACCTAAATCTAAAACCCAACCCAAAAATAAACGTAAAATAAACTAATTACCATATATAAAAAAAGTGTTTTATTTTTTGTTTTTTTGCAAATGAATAGCTCTGGGACATATACTGGGCCGAAAAAAATAGAAAAAAAAGTCCCGCTTTAAGGCCCCGTGGGGCCGCCAACTCCTGTGGAAAAATTAAAACCCTAAAATAAATGGGCCACAAAATTATCTGCGGGAAAATTTTTTAAACATTCTATACAAGAAAATTATTTATTAAAAATTATATTTTATACCAGAACATTTTTTTTATTCCCTGGCGGCGGCCCATTTTTTTCAAGTGCTCAAAGGTTGTGTGGTTTTCACATCTGTCTAACACAAGAAGGTCCCCCGGGTTTGATCCCTTTGGGGGGCACCCTTTACCCCTTTTTGCAGCGGTTGGGCCACCCCCGACTGTGAGGCGGGACTCTATAAAAATCCAAAAAAATACCAATTTTTGATGTTTGGGGACGCTGGCCAAAATTGGGAAAAAAAAAACAAACCCATAAAGCAAAAAAAAAAAAAGTGAAAAAAAATAAAATTGCAAACCAAAAAAAAGATAGGGTTTCCAAAAAAACGCTTCCACCTCAGTGTTTTTTTTCAGTACACTTATTTACTTTGGAAACTGGAGGCATTTTTAAGCCGAAATATCGCTTGTTTTTGCTCAAGGAAAATGAGAAAGTTCCCTCAAAAGACCAAAATTAGACTCTTTACCTAAGGTTACCTAGGGTTACAAAAAGGGGAAAAATAATACCAAAAACACTCCTGGGGCCCCTAAAGAAGGTTTGCTGCTGATTGGGGGCACTATTTCCCTTTTTTCCTTTTTTACCCACACGTCCTTCCCCTTTTTAATTTGACTACCATTAGATGATATAATTTTAATGAATATCTATAATAATATAAGCAAATTGTCTGCTGTCTGTGTTCCGCTCGGGTTCCCCCCCCCGTGCGGAACCCATCATAGGGCACAGTTTTGAAACCAGTTGACCGGGGGAAGGGGTTTTTAAGGCCACCTAGGGGTGATCCGAAAACTTTTTTTTTTTAATTTTTAGTACCTTTTTACGGAATTTAAAAAAAAAGGGGTTCGCAAATTGGGGAAACTTGATGTGGGGGTGAGGGGTAATTTGTGGAAAAGGGGGGGTGAGGGGTGATGGGTTGGGTATGGGGTAGTAAAGGGGTGGGGGGTGATGGTTGGGGGTGAGGGGTGAGGGTAGGTGGTGGGGGGGGAGGGGTAAGGGGTGAGTGAATGGGTGTGGTGATGGGTTGGTGGTGATGGGTTGGGGGTGGGGGAAAGGGGTGGTAAATGGGGGGGGGGTGATGGGTAATGGGTGGTGAAGGGGGAAGGGTGATGTGAATGGTTGGCGTTAATATATACATTTCTACATCCTGATTTCGGAAAGGTTGGGGGGCTATCTGGAGAGTCTTTTTTGGGGGGGGCCCAAGGCCCCCAAATAGCCCTCCGCGAGCTAGCCAAAAAGTCCGCCCGGGGGGCGGCTTTGTGGCTATAAAGGAAATTTTTTCAGATTGACCTTTTAGTTCCCCGCACTAAATCATTTTGGGATATTCGTTACTTTTGTAATTTTGGCTCGACAACATAAACGATTTTATAGCAAAAAAAAGATCTAGCTGAAGGGTTAACTATTGGGAAACGAAGCATAGAAAAAGGCTTCTCGTCCCCCCCGCTCTCCTGGGCCATGCAGGGAGAAGCATACAAAATAACACCATGTACCTTATAAAAAAAATATAGTTTAATATAAAAATAATACTTCATCACTCACTCACTCACTCACTCCACTCACTCACTCACTCACCACTCACTCCGACTCACTCACTCTCCCTCTCTCTCTCTCTCTCTGCTCGCTCTCTCTCTCTCTCTCCTCTCTCTCTCTCTCTCTCTCCTCTCTCATCGTCCTCTCCTCTCCTCTCCTCTCTCTCCTCTCTCTCTCTCGTCTCTCTTCTCCTCTCCTCTTCTTCCTCTCTCCCTCTCTCTCTTTCTTTCTCTCTCTCTCTCATCCTCTCCGTCTCTCGCTCTCTCGCTCTTTTCTTTCTCTCCTGAAGGAACTAGCAAACTCACTTAACGAACAAATGGATACTGATGTAACCCAAAGTAATAATGAGGTAAGCTTATAACACCACAGCGGTTTACCATATCTCGCCCTGTGACTGCGTTAAAGGTTGAATCCTTCTTCATTATGTATGGTAACCGTAATATAATAGGATGCGTAATGCGCCTTATTAACGTGACATATATACTGTAGAATGTCCACGTATACTACGCATGTGAAATGTGTAGGAAAAGTTCTTGAGTGTTAGAACAATAGTTCACGATTTCAGCTGGAAAAGCGTAGATTTAAAAAGGAAATTGGGAGAAACTGGTTCACAAATAGGGTGGTGAATGATTGGAATGGCTAAAATCGTCAGGTGGTCATGCTGAGTCTATTGGGGTCCTTTAAACGATATAGGTAAGTTAGGGTTACAGTAACTACCTCGTGTAGGTCTCACGGCCTCTTGTATGCTTCCTTACTTTCTTATGTTTTCTTATGTTCCTTATAATATCGGAAATGGTTTTTTTTTCTTGCTTTTTCTTTTTTTTACGTTGTAGCGCTGTAGCTATTATCGTCCTTCGTAGGTTTTGTTGCGTTTACGATGCCTCTCATGTTTGTTGTGATTATTATGTCAATTCATTACTTACGTTAACAGCGCAAACTTCCTTCAGCTACCAGTAACACATATATATATATATAATATATATATATATATATATATATATATATATTATAGTATATATATATCTATATATATATAGATATATATAATGTGTTCGTGATTACGCGGGCCACATCTGGTGCACGTTGTTCACGCCGCAAGCATTTTCCTGTCCCGTCGGTCAATGGCGGGGACAAGGCCGCGCGGGAGATCTGATATCCTTAAATGGTAAATATTCCGCAGGAGTTGCAGCCGGGCAATCGCGCACCATCAATTTGTTTTTTCTTAACCTATAACTCACAGAACCCTACCCAAACCTCTCCTATGCTTAACATAACCTAAACTTAACATAACTAAATCTAACCTACCAAACCTAAAGCGTAACCTGAAATCCAGTATTACCATATATAAAATTAGTGTTATATTTTTTGTTTCTGCAAGTGAATAACTACTGCACCATATACTGAGTCGAAAATAATAGAGAAAAAGTGAGCCTGTAAGGCTGTGCAGCCCGCCAACTCTGTGGAATATTAACCATAATAATAACTGTCCACAACTTATCTGCGGAAACATTTATCTCATTCTATACAAGAACATATTATTAATAATTTATATTCTATAACAAGACATTTTTATCTTCCTGGCGGCGCCACGTTGTTTTTTTCAGTGCTCATGGTGTAGTGGTTATCACATCTGTCTAACACACAGAAGGTCCCAGTTCGATCCCTGGTGAGCACATGACCTTTTAGCAGCGTGGACCCACCACGGCTGTGTGGCCCCGGACTCTATACTACTCCAAGAAATACCTGATTTTTTGATGTTTGGTACGCTGGACAAATTGCAAAAAAAAAAAACACCTGTTATATGCAAGAAAAAAAATGTGAAAAATATATTGCAAACCAAAATTCTAACGTATGCAAAAAACAGCAATCCCACCTCAGTGGTTTTTTTTTCAGTATCACTTATTACTTTGAGAACTGAGGCATTTTTCAAGCCAGAAATATCGCGTGTTAGCTCAAGTAAACAACTGAATAATTCCCTCACAGGCAGATGAGACGTCGTTATCCTAAAGGTTACTAGGATTACAAAGGAGAATAGATGCAAGATAACTCCTGGGTCCGATACGAAAGGTAGCTGTGATTGGTGCCATATTACCTTGACCTTGAGACCCACAACGTAATCCTTGACATTGTAATTTGACTGCCATTAGATGATATAATTTAATGATATCTATAATAATATAGCGACAGTGTGTCTTTATGCCTGTGTGTCCCGCTCTAGGTTCCGCCCCCGTGCGGAATCCCATCAATGGGCACAGTTTTGGAACTCAGGTTGACAGGGCAAGGTTTGAGACCACCTATGGGATGACCCGATTCCCTTTTTATTTTTTTTAATTTGTATACCTATTAGCGAGATTGTGAAAAATAAGTGGGTTGCGCGAATTGGAGGAAACCTTGATGTAGGGTGATGGTAATGTGTGAGTGAATGAATGGGGTGGATGGGTAATGGTGTGGGGTGATGGTGATGAAATGGGTGGGGGTGATGGGTTGGGGGTGATGGGTGAGGAATAGGTGGGGGGTTATGGTATGGGTTGAGTGAATTGGTGTGTGGTGATGGATGGTTTAGTGAATGGGTGGGGGTTATGGGTCTGGGTGAGTGAATGGGTGGGGGGTGATGGGTACTGTGAGTGAATGGGAAGGGGTGATGTGAATGGTTGGCCGTTAATACATACCTTTCTACATCATGATTTCAGGAAAAGTTAGAAGGTGCTATCTGGAGATCTGTGGTTTGTGGGCCGAAGGCTCACCAATAGCCCTCCGCAGGAGCTAGCAAAAGTCCGCCGGAGGCGGCTTTGCGGCTAGTAAGGAATGATTTTAACAGATATGAACCTGTTTTAGTATCCTTTGCTACTAACTCTTTTGGTATATTCAGTTACTTTTCGTAATTTATGGCTCGACAACATACATATTTTAATAGGCAGGAAGATCTGGGCTGAGGGTTAACTATTGGTAAACGGTATACATAGCATAGGCTTCTCGTCCTCCCCCGCTCTCCTGGGCCTATGCAAGGCATGAAGTCAGTAGGAAAATAACAATGTACCTTATAAAAAATAGTAGTAGTAAATAGTAAAAATAATAACATTCCACTCACTCCACTCACTGACTCACTCACTCACATCACTCACTCACTCACTCCTCACTCCACTCACTCTCTCTCTCTCTCTCTCTCCCTCGCTCCTTCGCTCTCTCTCTCTCTCTTCTCTCCTCTCTCGCTCTCGTCTCTCTCTCTCTCTCCTCGCTCTCTCTCCTCTCTCTCTCGTCTCTCTCTCTCTCTCTCTCTCTCTCTCTCTCTCTCTCCTCCTCTTCTCTCTCTCTCTCTATTTTCTCTCTCTCTCTCTCTCTCTCTCTCTCATCTCCTCTCATCTCTCTCGCTCTCTCCTCCTCTCTCTCTCTCTCTCTCTTCCTCTCTCTCTCCTCTTTCTTCTCTCTCTCTCTCTCTCCTCTCCTCCATCTCTCGTCTCTCTCTCTCTCTCTCTCTCCAAATGAAAGTATAGTTGATGTAGTGGGGCCATAATACCAAGCTGTTTTCCAAGGGTTGGTTTTGTCCGGGGAAGTTTGCAAGATGACATCCAGGCATTTGACTTCGAATATCAGACTTCTTTTTTCGGGTCAGCAAATATGATGGTGCCTTAGCTGTCCACTTTCCTATTTCGTCTAACGGAGCGAGTGTGAATACTTCTTTTTTTCCTTTATAATAAAATATATATTACCCTAACCTAACCTTTCCTAATTATCTCCACTACTTAAATGTACTTTATATAGTCTTTCTCCGAACATTTCCCTACGTTTGTTGACTTCACACCAGGTCACTAAGGTTTTAGAGTTAAGGTATTTCCCTCTCACGTGTGCTCCCTAACTAAGCATTAACTTCTCTTTGTTGGTATATATAATACAAGAGTCGTGGTGTAGGAAATATATATATATAATATAGTATATATATATTATATATATTATATATATATTTAAAATATTTTAAATTTATATATTATATATATATAATATATATATTATTACATATATATATCTATATATATCTATATATATATATAGATATTGTTTAAGCCCGACGCCGCCCCCCTCGCCAGAAGGGGGGGAAAGGAAATTGGGGCGTGCCGGGCTCAACGGGGGGTTGTTGATATACGTAGCTTCTCTGTTTTAGCGGTACCCCCCAACCCGCTATGGTTCTATCCAATCGGTAGCTGGTCGTGGCATGACAATTAACCCCGCACCCCTACCTAAGACGCCGGTTGGGCTTATCTCCTTGTACCGGAGGTACGCGGGCAGTTTGCCCTGTTATATTGTATTTTTGTAGTAGCTTCGGAGATACGGGGAGCTTACTCTCCCCGCCTATACGCCCCCGGCATTTGTCGGGGCGACCCTCCCTGTTCCCCCCCCAGGCCCTATCTTGCATAGTTTGTGCCCCGTGGGCATCCATTAATCGCCCGCCCCGTCATGCACTGTCATCATAGAGATACATCACCATCTGCTGCGTCGCCTTCAGGACAGACCCTGTAATGTGGTAACTCAGAGGTCCTAAGTTCTTTTGCAGGTGTCCCTCGTAATGCCCCGGAGTCCCGGTGGGCGACACCCGGGAACCTTCCTTAAGGAGGTTCTAGTAGCGTTGGTAGCAGCGTAGGTTTTCACCTCTGCCCAATGACCCTGCCGCTAAGTGTCCGTCCCCAGCGCCCAGTGGCTTCCCTTCAATGGGCCCTGAGAAGAGGCCCAAGGGCAGGTAATTGTGAGTTACGTCATGTCTCGTAGAGTTGCACTGTCCCTACCCCCTGGGGCAAAGTAGGCCGCCCCTTGGTTGCCCCACGGAGGTTGACGGGAATTCCTGTGCCCTATGGGAAACACCACCGGGCGGGCGAGTGTTGCAGGGACGTCTTAGCAGCGTAGAGCTGCACTTCCCGCTCCCTGGGGTTATGCTGGGTATTCTTAGTCGTCCCACCAAAGCCCCGTCGTCCCTGGGCTCAGAGAAGAGCCACAGGGGCAACGCCGAGCGCCTGCTATTTGCCCCTCCGTGGCCCCTTCCATCTCAGGTGCCTATGAGAAACACAGGGTCAAAGCCGTCAGGGTACGGTGGAGGTGGCGGGCGTTGGTTTTAGGGCGTAGCGTTGTGGAGCGGCAGAGTGAACTCGAGCCACATACTTGAGCGCGTGTCACTTGAATGAATACCACCTAACTCGCTCGTTGCACTAGACAAATACACTAGTCTTGTGATCACTGTCACAGCGCGTAGTGGAGCCACGTCTACGCCCACACTCAAAGCTAGAAGGAATCTCTCTCTGTCCTCTGCTAGGAGGCAGGCGAGCCTCTGTTGGTGGGTGACGAGGTCAAAGGTTATTTAGTGCTGACTAACGTGTGAAAGTGAGGGCGTGAAGTGACGGCGAGAAGTGAAAAGGTGTTGGATCCGTTATTCTTCTTCTCCCTGGCCTCCTCACTACCTACCTTCTCTCCCTCTCCCTCACCTTCTTCACCCTCTCGCACTTTCTCTCTCTCTCTCTCTCTCTCGTCTCTCATCTCCTCGGCTCTCTCGAGTCTCTCTCTCTCTCTCCTCTCTCAGTCATCCTCCTCTCGTTTCCCCTTCCTTTCTCTTCTCTCTCTCTTGCTCTCGCATCTCTCTCTCTCTCTCTCTCTCTCTCTCTCTTTCTGTTCATCTCTCTCTCTCTCTCTCTCTCTCTCTCTCTCTCTCTCGGTCTCTCTCATCTCTCTCTCTCTCTCCTCTCTTCTTCTCTCTCTCCTCTCTCTCCTCTCTCTCACTCTCTCACTCTCTCACTCTCTCACTCTCCGCGTGGGCGTCTGAACTAACCTCTGTCACGTTAGTTCCCCCTCGTGGTAGATATAACTCGCTGGAGTAGCATAACTTAATGCCTCTCTCTCTATCTACCATCCATTATTAACACTCTCTGCTTCTTCCTTCATTATCTCTTCCATTCCCCCATTTATCCTTCTATTCCCTCCTATTCCTCATTCTCCACGTCTCCACCCTCATACTAGTATTATATATAATATATATATATATATTATAAATAATATATATATATATATATATATATATATAGGGAGAACAAGGGCCCGTGTGACGTATAGAAGAGCCGGCGTTTACGGTTGGTCTGGTGTTTTTAAAATCTAACCTAACCAAACTACTTTCCTAACATAAAATAACCTAAAATAACTGCACTAGAGCGTGATATTTTTGTCGAGTACCAGCCGCGTCGTCTGTTTGTTTACATGACCATAGACACATGAATGAAACTACAAGAGGCTTGGAGACCTACACGTGGTTGTTCTTGTTACTTTCACACTACCTACATCCACCTTTCATCCCCATCCATACACTGTCAATAAGCCTCCTTTAGAGCTCCCTATTGAATCACACTACTCCCTGACGACTGAGTCCATTCCAATCTTACCCCCCTATTTGTTGAACCTAGTTTTTTTCCCTATTTTCTTTTTTAAATCTAGGTTTTTTCACCACTGAATCAGTGCTTCTTGTTCTATCCCTGGTTAATAGCCGTAGAACTTTCCTACCTCTCCTTTATGCACACGAGTTCTGCACAAGCATTACAGGCGCGTTGTTAGTATATACAAGAGTGGTGGTTGTTGTGGTGTAGGGAATTAATAGTGGAGAGACTAATTTCTACTATTATAGTATTGTCCTTTAGTTTTATATAGCTATAGTCTGGTTTTTTTGAAGAGGTGAAAACTGCACCCTTGCTGCTTACTGAGTGTATTTGATGCCAGTAGAAGGGAAACATTGACGCTTCATTTTAAATGTCACGTATTTTATCATAGTACCATATTATCCGGTAAACATAGCATCATTGTTACTCTTCATAAGATCTTAAGATAGAATGAAATTTATTCGCTTCCGTAAAGAAAAATAGCTATAATTACTAGTCATAGATTTCTTTGGAGATGCAAGGCCGGAAGGGCCGGCACCGTACCATGAATAGACTAGGATCACATGCTATCGTGGCTCAAATGTGGTGTGTTTTAAGTGGATTGGTATTCATGTAGAGAAGAGAGAAAGAAAATATGTAGGCTGTTCTCCTCTCTCTCTCTCTCTCTCTCTCTGTCTCTCTCTCTCGTCTCTCTCTCTCATCTCATCTCTCTCTCTCTTTCTCTCTCTCCTCTCCTTCTCTATCGCTCTCTCTCTCTCTCTCTCCTCCTCTCCTCTCCTCTCTCTCTCTCTTTTCTCTCTCTCTGAGGACTACAAACTTTACTTAACGAAAAAAATTATAACTGATGTAACCCAAAAGTTAAATAAATTGAGGTAAGTCTTATAACACTACATCGGGTTTTCATATGCGCCTTTGATGCTTTAGAGGTTTTTAATCCTTCTTCATTAGGGGTAACCGTACTGATAGATCAGAGTGCGTAATGTGCCTTAGTAACGTGACTATATATACTGTAGAATTCCACGTGATACTACGCATGTGAAATGTGTAGGAAGTTCTTGAGGTTAGAACGAGAAGTAACGGATTCAAGCTGGAAAAGCGTAGATTTAAAAAGGAAATTGTGAGAACTGTTCACCAAAAAGGGTGGTGAATGAATTGGATGGGACTACATCGTCAGGGTGGTCAATGCGGAGTCTATTGGGGTCTTTAAAACGATATAGGTAGAGTTAGTTACAGGGAACTACCTCGTGTAGGTCTGACGGCCCTCTTGTAGCTTCTTACTTTCTTAGTTTTCTTATGTTCTTATGAAATATCGGAGAATGTGTTTTTTCTTCCTTTCATTTTCTTTTTTTTGTTAATCGTTGGAGCCTATAGCGCCTGTAGGCTATTTTCGTCCTTCCTTAGGTTTTTGTTTGCGTTACGATGCCCTCTCATATGTTTTTGTTGTGATTATTATGTCGATTAATTACTTTACGTATACGGCGCAAAACTTCCTTCAGCTACCAGTACACATATATATATATATATATATATATATTTATATATAGAGATATATATATATAATGTGTTACGTGATTACGAGGGGTCACATCTGGTTCACGTGTCACGCCGCAGCATTTCCCTGTCCCTGTCGGTCATGCGTGTAAGGCCGCGCGGGGAGATCTTGATCTACTTAAATTTGTACATATTCCGCAGAGTTTGGCAAGCCGGGCATCGCTGCCACCAATCAATTTGTTTTCTTACCTAACTAACTCAACATAACCTTACCCAAACCTACCCTATGCCTACCATAACCTAAACCTTAACATAACCTAAATCTACCTAACCAAAACTAAAACGTACCTAACTCCAGTACTTACATATAAATAAGTGTTATGTTTTTTGTTTCTGCAATTGAATAACTACTGCACATATACTGGAGCCGAAAATAATAGAGAAAAATCAGCTGTAAGCCTGTGCAAGCCCGCCACTCCTGTGGAATATTACCATAATAATAACTTTCAAACTTATCTGCGGATCATTTCTATCATTCTCTACCAAACATTATTCATTCCTAATTATATTCTATACCAGAACCTTTTTATCTTCCCTGTCGGCGCACATAAGGTTTTTTCAAGTGCGTCAATGTTAGGTTGTTATCACATCTGTCTACACACGCACAGTCCCAGGTTCGATCCCTGGTAGCACATGACCTTTTAGCAGCGGCTGGAACCCACCACGTCTGTGGGCTTGGAACTCTCTACTACTCCAAGAATACAGATTTTTGATGTTTGGTACGCTGACAAAAGTGCAAAAACACACAACCTAGTTGCAAGAAAAAAAATGTGAAAAATATATTGTAAACTAAAAGGATAACCGTAATGCAAAAAACCGCATCCCCCTGAGTTTTTTTTTTCAGTACACTTATTACTTTTGAGAACTGGAGGGCATTGTCCAAGCCGAAATTCTCGCGTGTTAGCTCATGAACAGATTGAGAAAGTTTCCCTCAACAGACGATGAGACGTCGTTTACTAAGGTTACCTATGATTAAACAAAGGAAAATGAGATACCAAGACACTCTGGTTCATACCGGAAGGTAGCTGCTGATTGGTGCACTATTACCTTGACCTTGAACCCGCACGTCATTGCATTTGTAAATTTGACTACCATTAGATTATAGAATTTATTAATTAATATAAGGAATATTTTACAGATATGTCCTGTTTAGTATCCTTGCGACTAACTCATTTGGTAATTTCCAGTTACTTTCGTATTTTATGGCTCGACAACATCCGATTTTATAGCAAAGGAAAGATCTGGGCGTGAAGGGTTACTATTGGTAGAACATGATAGCATAGAATAAGGCTTCTCGTCCTCCCCGCTCTCCTGGGCCTATGCAGGCAGAATCTTACGAAAATATCACCATGTACCTTATAAAAAATAGTAGTAGTACAATAGTAAAATAATACATTCTCTCTCCCGCCTCTCTCTCTCTCTCTCTCTCTCCTCTCTCTCTCCTCTCTTTTTTTTTTTTTTTTTTTTTTTTTTTTTTTTTTTTTTTTTTTTTTTTTTTTGTTTATCTAAACAATGACATGGTTATACATGGGCTACAAATTAGCAAAAGAGGTTGTTGAAGGCAATGGTTGGCAGAAGCCTAAAGATGTCCCCTGTCCCGGGACATCTATCTGAAGCTTATGCCTTATTAGATAAACTAAATATATATGTACAGACTGAGGGGTCCTGTCTGTCACAGGCAACTTTTTTCATGCGTACACATTTACACGTACACTGTGTCACTGTGTCCAATGTGTGTCACTATGTGGTGTGTCACTAGTATCACTATTGACACGACACTGTGTTACGCCCCTACGGGCACATGGGCGGATGTAAGCGGCACCATCCTGTGGGCCGCCACCTTCACCTGCTGGTGTTTCATGGCCACGACATCCCCTCAAGCCGTGAAGGTGTTTTCCACCCCAGTGTCGCCGTGGCCCAAGTAAAAGGCTTCGCTGCACATCACGTTGTGGTTCCTCGGACCTCGAGGAGGCATATCACCTGACCTACCGTCCTCGTAGCGCGCTCTGCCTCCTCCACTGGACCCGAAACCTGCCAAAGTGGGAAGAGTGTTGTCCCTGGGCCTTGTGCACACTGTGGGGCACCGCTCTCCTCCGTTGCCCCAGGCTGTCACGCTGGGAGCGGTGATCATCCCGCCACTGCTTCCTGCTGTAGGTCGTTGTGGTGTTGTTGTTGCTGGTGTTGGAGCTGCAAGCTGATGTGCTGTTTGTTGTCGTCGCTGCTGCTGCTTGCCACTGTTTGCCGCGGGCTACGTTCCCTGTGATATTGGTCGTCGTTGGGTGTATGAGGCGCTCAGGCACGCCTCTTGCACTTTGTCCAGCATGAGTGACAGGTGTGCAACTGGGCATACTCTCCATGTTGAGAGGACTGTACTCCATGACGGGCTCCTCACTTGGGCCTTATACAGCCGCATGGGCCGTCAGCGTCGGAGCAGGTGCTTACTCGGCGGCGGAGAGTCCGCCTCAGGGAGGCTCACGTGCCACTGTCCTCCGAGGTGCAGTCAAAAATCTCTCTCTCTCTCTCTCTTTGAAGGACCTAGCAAACTACTTAAACGAAAAAAATGATAACTGATGTAACCACCAAAGTATAAATGGAGGTATCTTATAGCCACCACAGCGGGTTTACATATGCGGCCTGTGATGCTTTATAAGGTTAATCCCTTCTGCATTCTGTAGGTAACCGTAATGAAAATAAGAGTGCGTAATGCGCCTTATTAACGTGGACTTATAACCAAGGTAAAGAAACTGAAAGGTAACGTCAACCTCCCCTTAGCCGCGCATGGGGAAGTTGACGTCCAATAAGATTAAGAGGCGAGGATGGGAAGTGTTACAGCGAACGAAATTTAAGATTAATTGTACCGTATCCTAATGTAAATTATTATTCGCTTGTGTTGGTACAAAGCGTAGAGTGAAGTATTAGACTAAAGTTGAACCATTGTTTCCGTGATAACAATAATATAGTGCCCAGTCACTCGCCATTGCACTAATGTCGCCCAAGGCACATTATATTACGAATTTAGCATCACTACTGACCTTTTTATTCACTGAAGACATGTAGTGGTTATGTACATCATATAAACTACTGTGCATCCTCGTCAATGCACATCAAGTCGGTAGTGATTGGCTAACATTCACAATATATTGCCGCCGGACCACATATTTAGTGGCAAGTGACTGGCCACTATAGTGTTATCTACGGTAGTGGTACCTGATAATTTATATGCATGATTTCATTTTAAGAATATAAGATAAGATGTAAGATAGTATGAGTTCTGTTCTCCTCATATTTCCCTCACTCTCTCCCTCTTCTCATAACTCCCCTGCCTTTTTTTCCTCCTCCTTTACCACTCATTCTATCTTGTGATGGTCTAATTCTGGATTTTTCATAAGCATGCCATCTTCCTTTTTACAATTCTAAGTCTTACACTGTATGCAGTTCAGGGAGGGTAAATAATAAGCAGTTATACTATACCATAATAAGCTTTATTTGTTACCACCTTATCTGTTTCGAGTTTTATTTTTCTTTGTACCTTCTTGGCAGTATCTGCAATCTCTCTTTTAAATTTCTCATTCTGAAAAATACTCTAGCATTTACAAAGTATTTTAACTACGTCTTCAGTACCCTTACATGTGTACTACTTAACTCACTTAAGATTCACTCTACAATTTTACCTGGTTTTAATAATTTCCTTTCCCATGATAACACACAACTATTCTCTCCATTTGCTGTAGCTGTTAATAAACTCATCAGATGGCGTCATCAGTTTTCCATTCATTCCTACCGAATTTCCCTATCCAGGTCTATCTTCTGGTGTTAACATTTCTTCCATAAAAGTCAAACTGGGGGAACTTGTAAGCGAATAACACACCCAAATACCGAATCCCTCTGCCTCCACCATCTTCGAAAGTTCCTTCTTCACAAGTGAAGGATTACAGGCTTCTTTTGTTTTTTGGTCTAATGAGAAAGCTTGCTGAAAGCATAAGTTCAGAAGCAATTGATTCAGCTTCGTTGTTTCTGATTGACCAGCTAATCATTTTTGGGAAGAGACATTCCTGACAATGAGAAACCTTGTTTTCTTTGTCTGGTTTGTAGTTACTCCCCACTACGCACAGTTTTTTTGCGCAAGAAGGAATGATCTTATTCTAAATTTATTTGAACTGCTTTGGTCTGATAGCAGGCTCCCATTTGTCCTCAGATAACCAAAGCAAAATGTTCAGCCATCTTGATTTTAATCTGTAGGTCATGATGTATTTCACTCCGAAATTTGTGTTAAGGAATTCATACAGCTTGAGCAAAGACTGGCCTGATATAAGCATTCCCTTTGAAATGATACAATACTAATTTTAATGCCAACTTTCATATTTTTTCATATGTTTCATCAGTGATTGCGAATGTTATTTTTGTTCTGGATAGTTGATGCCATAAGCAGCTCTGACTTTTTTTTTGTCACAAGGTGCTCTATAATTAAATATATCAAACCATGAATCAAACTATTCTATGAAACTTGCTGGTATATCCCAGTCCTTTGCTCTTAGTATTCCTAGCTCTCCAAGTATTTTATGGTTTTAGCAGTGTTTCTGAAGCAACTGAGCAGCTATTACATTCAGTCTTTTGACACCTTGAACTTAATGTGCTTATGAGACAAACGGTGTGCTGTTTTTAGATCTGCTCACTTCTAATGATAATTTCCTTCTAAACACAGTCTGTTAGTCACAGTTGTTATGATTACCATCTAAAGTGAAAATCCATGATCTACAAGATTATTTCTAACCAGCTTTAGTAAAGTGGGGAGCATCATCAAACACATAGATTCTGCCGAGTAGAATCCCTGGATTGTAAACTAATATGTATTATTTATATTTTATATCCAAGAATTCCACAAACTCACATTTTGGAACAAAGATCATACAAGCCACCACATAAAAACATTTCTTCCACTCCCTTAATTATGTCAAACAAAATGGCCTTCGTCCTATTCGTGTCAAATTATAGTACACATTTGTTTCCAGGCCATGTTAATCCTCTAAGCCCTCACACACTGAACTTTTTTCGTTGGGTCCGTAAAGGGTGTCTTGTCCCTTTCATATGACCTTCGTGTGACACTGATGTTTTCAATCATGAAATGCACAGAGACGTTCATACTCCTGACATGTGGATAGCTTTGTGTTTTAGCAAGTTCATGACTGGCTGTACACCCCTGGCTCTACATTATTTTTTGATAGCCATCTACATATATGTGGCTTCGGAACGGCAGAGGGATTTTCCACTTCTTCCCTTATGAAGCGATAAGCCTTTGGACTTAAGCTTTTTAAAGTGACAGCTTTGGCAATGTCTTCTCTTTCCATTTCGATACAGGCTACCTGTGACAATTGACTCAACTGACTGATGTAAAAATGCCACTTAAGATTTGGAAAACACAATTTTTTTACATTCCATTTTTTGCATATATAATTGTATCTTTAAGGAATCTATTATTCCCTGACATTTTAAATTTCACCTTTTAAGAATATTTTCCCTATTTACAGCTGCAAGCTTCAGCTTTAAGGTTATATTTACAACTGCAGACTTTGCACAATAAATTGAAACATGTTTTTGCTCCAAGTTGCTTCATCTTGTCCATCCTGCTGCAGCACCTCCGGGTGTGAACTAGCCCATGAGGCTTGTGGGCTCCTGCAGGGCTGAAAAGCATCAAGCAATTAATATAATGAATGCAATGTTAGAAAACACGACTAATGAATGATAAAATATTAGGGATTTTTAATAAAATGTAGGGAAAAGTTGCATTGTCTTTTTTAGTATGAATATTGGTTTACACATCCCAGTAACTTTATTTAATATCTATCTATACACCATGCTGCAGTCACCAGAAGGGTATACATTTTTCTAAACACAACATCATGAGCTGCACATCCTCTCTCTTCAACTTACCCGCTACACCTTTCCTACACACTCAGCAGATTATACTACCACAATCAACTTGTATTAATGTATTTTACCTTTGCCATCCATTGACACTTCTGCAAGTTGCTATCATCTTGTCATCCTGCTGCAGCACCTTCGGTGGGACTAGCCCAATAAGGCTTGTGGGCTCCATGCGGCTGAAATAAGCATCAGCAATTAATTTAATGAATGCAATGTGGCAAACACGACTATGAAGGATTACAATGAATTGTGAATGAGGAGGAATTCTGCAGCCAGCATGTATGATCTTTTGTATTTAACATATATATGTTTAAAATGATCTCAGTATAATTGTGGTATAATGACGATATAAATATTCTATGTAATTTCCCCCAGTGATAAATATTTGTCGAGATGCAATCATTTTTTTATGCATTTTACGGGGTAAATAAGCTGACAAGGGGGGAAAAATTGCGTTTAGAACAAAACGGAAACGAGACTGCTGGCTTCGTGATCGACATCAGCAGAAGCCCCTAGAACTAATTTTCATCCAATCTGGAAATATTTAAGTTTCCCCCAAAATCTGCAGGCTTTATGTATTTTTTTGAAAATGACATTTTCTTACTATCTCAGTAAACCATAAACTAGGACAAAACGGTAATGGACCTACAACATGCAGATTCTTGACGTCCGAACCAGTGGTATACGCGAAAGTAAAAGGTATGCGTAAATAACTCCAGCAAATTATGTTTTTCCTAAAACTAAAAAAAAAAATCTCAAGAACGCGACATTTTTATGACTAAACGGATTGCGCCATTGGTAACTCGTCAAACTGGACATAATGTATTTGTGTCCTATTCTTCTAGGTCAATAGTTTCGTCGGAAAATGCCAATACCGAATGAGGCCAAAATTTTTGAGGAATTTTGCATCCAAAGAGATGTATATTTTTTTTATTTACAAATATACGTGAAAATGATCTCAGTAAATAATTGTGTAAATGACGATATAAATAATTGCTATTCTATGTAATTTTCCCCCAGGATGAATATTTGTGGATCGTGACAAACCGTTACGGAAATAATTTCATACTCCTAACTCCCAAACCGTAAGTCGTGGAAGCGTTGTACATCCCAGCAAAAAGATAGTAAACCTTACGTTGCTCAAAAAAATATGTTAACGGTTCATTGGGCCGACAAGTCGCATAATACTCTTCCAGACGAAAACCATAACATTCATACATGGCAACTCGAGAACCAAAAGTCACAGACCATTGCTGAGGTTTAAGCAAACTGCAACTCCCGCGCAACAGCATTTATTCCAACCGTTGGACTTAAAATTTCAAATAAAATGCGTCAGAACGAAAAAAATGGTCTAAGTCTCCAGCTCACGTTCCTCTATTTACATAATAATATATGTGATGATAGGGGATATACATAATAATATAAATGTAATGGATTTATGTTATCGGGGGCGGGGCATGTTATTTGGGGTTTTTCGTACAGAAAAGCCACTTACGATTCGAGATTCAAAAAAATTTTTTTCACTGATTACAAAGTTTTGATGATGGCCTGACTGATGACTGATGACATTGGATGACTGATGGCCACAAAACACTTCTATGGGGAACGTGGCCTCAAATTACATTTAGACTACACTAAGTCCGCCAGACGCACGAAGCTCACCAGAACAGCCACTCCGTTACACTTGAGTCACACAGAAAGCCCTTACGATGGTGACTTCCCTCTTTTATAGGAATTACCTTTTCCTTTTACACACACACATCACGCAGAGCTATCTCTCTCTCTCTCTCCTAAAATGGTATTTACCTTCAATGTTTGGCGATGAAGAGTTGGCACTGGCTCCAGGCTTGATCGTTTGCAGCTTGTGGCAATGGGCAAACCCAGCAATTCATATTTAAATTACGTTCATAGCATTTGATTCAATGGCGACTACAAATCGGCCATTTTTTCTTTTTTTGTACACCACTGATTTCATCCCATTTTCGCTAGTTCTTCATCGCTGGGAGGATGATGAAAGTGTTGTTTTAGTTCCTTTTCCAATGGACAGCTTTGCACCCACGAACAATACACACATTAGGCATATTGCAAAACACTTGAAGCAGCATCAAAAGATGTGTACTACAGACGACCGTGACCCGTCCACCAGGCCACCAACCAACTGACTGACGCTTAAATTTTGAAACCGCGAGTGCCCAAGGGGGGCAATACGTTTGACGTCACTTACCCCCTGCGCACACTGGCTGCTCAGGGCTGTTTTGGCTCGCCGCCCCCTCAACTGACGTTCCTCTGTTTACCTTTATATATAACTGAGAAATGGCCCACGTGAAAAGTACTACGCATCTGAATATCGAAAATTTGTGTTTTGTTTTTTTGCTTCTTCTTTTTTTTCGTTTCTTTTTTACGTGGGAGCCTATAGCGCCTGTTAGGCTATTGTCGTCCTTCCTTAGGTTTTGTTGCTTTTACGATGCCTCTCATATGTTTGTTGTGATTATTATGTCAATAATTACTTTACGTATACAGCGCTAAACTTTCTTCAGCTACCAGTAACACACATATATTTTTATATATATATATATATAATATTTTATATAATAATATATATATATATATATATATATAATATAATATATATATATAATGTGTTGCGTGATACGAGGGCCACATCTGGTGCACGTGTCACGCCGCAAGCATTTCCTGTCCCTGTCGGTCAATGGCGGGGTCAAGGCCGCGCGGGGAGCTCTGATATACTTAAATCTATAATAATATAAGCGAAAGTGTGTGTGTGTGTATGTGTGTCTGGTGTGTGTGTGTGTGTGTGTTGTGTGTGTGTGTGGTGTGTGTGTGTGGTGTGTGTGTGTGTGTGTGGTATAGGTTCCGCCCCCGTAGCGGAATCCATCCTATTCCACTTTTTTTGGGAATCAGGTTGACCGGGGAAAGGTTTTAAGCCCACTTATGATATGACCCCGATCACTTTTTTCTTCTTTTTTTTAGCAGCCTATTAGCGATAATTGTGAAAAAAAAGGGGGTTTGCGAGAATTGGGGAAACCTTGACGTAGGTGATGGGTAATGGGTGAGTGAATGGGTGGGGGTGATGGGTAATGGGTGTGGGGTGAGGGTTTTAGTGAATGGGTAAGGGGTGGGGGAAATAGATGGGAGGTGATGGGTAATGGGTGAGTGAATGGGTGTGTGGTGATGGGATGGGGAGAGTGAATGGGTGGGGGGTGATGGGTTAATGGGTGAGTGAATGGGTGGGGGGTGATGGGTAATGGGGGGAGTGAATGGGGTTGGGGGTGATGTGAATGGGTTGGCGTAATACATACTTTTCTACATCCATGATTTCAGGAAAGTTAGAAGGGGCTATCTGGAGAGTCTGTGTTTGGTGGGCCTTCGGCCCACCAAACACAGGTGGTGGGAAGGCCCACCAATAGCCCTCCGCAGGAGCTAGCCAAAAAGTCCGCCCGGAGGGCGGCTTTGCGGCTAGTGGTAAATATTCCGCAGGAGTTGGCGGCCAAGCAATCGCGCACCATCAAATTTGTTTTCTTAACCTAAATAACTCAACAGAACCTTACCCAAACCTACCCTATGCCTAACATAACCTAAACCTTAACATAACCTAAATCAAACCTAACCAAACAAAAACGTAACCTAAATCAGTAATTACTAATTAAAAAAAAGTGTTATATTTTTTGTTTCTGCAAGTGAATAACTACTGCACAAATACTGAGCCGAAAATAATAGAGAAAAAGTCAGCTGTGAGGCTGTGCAGCCCGCCAACTCCTGTGGAATTTTAAACCATAATAATAACGGGTCCCAACTTATCTGCCAGAACATTTATATCATTCTATACAAGAACATTATATATAATACTTTATTTCTATACCAAGAACATTTTTATCTTTCCTGGCGCGCCGTATGTTTTATCAAGTGCTCATGGTGTAGGGTTATCACATCTGTCTAACACACAGAAGGTCCAGGGTTTGATCCCTGGTGAGCACATGACCTTTTAGCAGCGGTGGACCACCACGGCTGTGAGGCGGGACTCTATACTACCCAAGAATACCAAATTTTTGATGTTGGTACGCTGGACAAAATTGCCAAAAAAAAAAAACCTAGTATGCAAGAAAAAAAATGTGAAAAATATTTGCAAACCAAAAAATGATAACGTATGCAAGAAAACAGCATCCCCACCTCAGTGTTTTTTTTCAGTACACATATTTCTTTTTAGAACTGGAGGCATTTTCAGCCAGAAATATCGCGTGTTAGCTCAGGAAACAAATGAAAGTTCCCTCAACAGACAATGAGACGTCGTTTATCCTAAGGTTACCTAGGATTACAAAGGGAAAAATAGATAACAAGACACCCTGGGTCCATAACGAAGGTAGCTGCTGATTGGAGCACTATTACTTGACCTTGAGACCCAGCACGTCATTGCCATTGTAATCTGACTACCATTAGATGATATAATTTTTAATGAATATCTATATTAATATAAGCGAAAGTGTGTATGTCTGTCTGTGTGTCCGCTCTAGGTTCCGCCCCCCGTGGCGGAATCCCATCATTTTTGGAACCAGGTTGACCAGGGGAAGGTCATAAGCCCAGTTATGATATGATCTGATCACTTTTTTTTTTTTTTTAGCAGCCTATTAGCGATAATTTTGAAAAAAAGTGGGTTGCGAGAATTGAGGAAGCCTTGCTGTAGGGTATGGGTAATGGTGAGTGAAAGGGTGGGTAATGGATGTGGGGTGATGGGTGAGTGAATGGGTGGGGGGTGATGGGTGATGGGTGAGGGTATAGATGAGGGGTGATGGATAATAGGTGAGTGAATGGGTGTGTGGTGATGGGTAATGGGTGAGTGAATGGGTGGGGGGTGATGGGTAATGGGTGAGTGAATGGGTGGGGGGTGATGGGTAATGGGTGAGTGAATGGGTTGGGGGTTTATGTGAATGGGTTGGCGTTAATACATACATTTACATCCTGATTTCAGGAAAGTTAGAAGGGGCTATCGGGAGAGTCTGTGTTTGGTGGGCCGAAGGCCCACCAAACACAGGTGGTGGGCCGGACGCCCACCAATAGCCCTCCGCAGGAGCTAGCCAAAAAGTCCGCCCGGAGGGCAGCTTTGCGGCTAGTAAGGAATATTTTACAGATATGACCTGTTTAGTATCCTTGCGACTAACTCATTTGGGATATCAGTTACTTTTCGTAATTTTAAGGCTCGACAACATCCGATTTTATAGCAAAGGAAAGATCTGGGGGTGAAGGGGGTTTAAATATGGTAGAACAGGATAGCATAGAATAAGGCTTCTCGTCCTCCCCCAGTCTCCTGGGCCATATGCAGGCAGGAAGCAGTACGAAAATAAAACCATGTACCTTATAAAAAATAGTATAGTAAAATAGTAAAAATAATACATTCTCTCTCTCTCTCTCTCTCTCTCTCTCTCCTCTCTACTCCCCTTCTCTCTCTCTCTCTTCTCTCTCTCTCTCTCTCCTCTCTCTCTTCTCTCTCTCTCTCTCTCTCTCCTCTCTCTCTCTCCTCCTCTTCTCCTTCCTCTTTTCTCTCTCTCTGAAGGGCTAGCAACTTACTTTTTAAAAAAAAAAATTTAACTGAGTAACCCAAAGTAATAAATGGAGGTAAGTCTTATAACCACCACAGCGGGTTTTACATATGCGGCCTTGATGCTTTAAAGGTTAATCCCTTTTATTATGTAGGTAAACCCTAATGAAAATAAAAGTGCGTAATTTTTCGCCTTAAACGTGACTATATATCGTAGAAATTCCACGTGAAAGACTACCATCAAATTCGAAAATGTGTTTTTTTTTTTTTCTTTTTTTCTTTTTCTTTTCTTTTTTACGTTTGGGCCATAGCGCCCGTAGGTATTTTTCGCCTTCCCTTTGGGTTTTTTTGCGTTACGATGTTTCCTATGTTTGTTGGGGATTTTATGTCAATTAATTATTACTTTTCGTATAAGCGCAAAAATTCCTTCACTACCGTAAAACATATATAATAATGGTTACGTGTTACAGGGCCAAAAATCTGGGGCACGTGTCAGCCGCAAACATTTCCGTCCCTGTCGGGCATGGCGGGGTCAGGCCGGGCGGGGAGCTCTGATATCTTAAATCTATAATAAAGCGAAAGTGTGTGTGGGTATGTGTGTCTGGTGTGTGGGGTGTGTGTTGTGTGTTGGGTGTGTGTTTTGTGTTGGTGTGTGTGTGTGTGTTGTTGC
>JACEEZ010003733.1:0-2500 GCA_016584305.1 Chionoecetes opilio | reverse complement strand
TCTCTTCTCGTCTCTCTCCTTTTCTTTGTTATTCATTAATCTCTTCCAACTAATGTTTGTTTTTGAAGAGAGGAGAGAGAGAGAGAGAGAGAGAGAGAGAAGAGAGAGAGAGAGAGAGAGAGAGAGGGAGAGAGAGAAGAGAGGAGAGAGAGAGAGAGAGAGAGAGAAAGAGAGGGAGAGGGAAGAGAGAGAAAAGAGAGGAGAGGAGAGAGAAGAGAGAGAGAGAGAGAGATAAGTATAAACGGCAGCGTATCTGATGGTAAGTTGACAGATTCTGTGACTATGTGTTGTGACCGTGGTGCATGTAATGGGTATGTGAGTATGTGCATGTGCATGTATGTATCGCCTTGATCCTTGATGTGCATTCATGTCTGTAAGAGGATTCCCTAGCAGTGTACATTTGCATTTGTATGGGGGGATATTGTTGTTATTGTATTGTATGTGTGTCCTGCTGTTGTGTGTGTTTTTGTGGGTTGGGGTGGTTTGTTTGTTGTTGTGTTGTTTGTGTTGTTGTTGGTGTGTGTGTTGTGTGTGTGTGTGTGGGTGTGTGGGGGGTGTGTGTGTGTATTCACCTAGTTTTTTAAACCTAGTTGTATTTTACTGGGCCAGAGAAATGCTCGTGTGGCCCCGTCTCTATATCAACATATTATCATTCATCCTTAGTGCTTTGTGTTGGCCGAAGCCACCCCCCCGGAGAGCAGGTCACAAACCCCGGCTAACACCCGGTACCCATTCACTGATGGGGGGACAGGGGCTCGGGTTTGAAGTAAAAAACCCATCTGTTTCCGCTCCGCCTGGGATCGAACCCGGGACTTCTCGGTTGTGAACCGAGCGTGCTTCCTCTACACCACGGGAGTCCCAGACAGTCCCAGCGCGTGTGTTGTGTGTGAGTGTATGTTGTGTGTGTATGTGTGTTGTGTTTGTGTGTGTGTGTGTGTGTGTTGTGTGTGTGTATGTGTGTGTGTGTGTGTGTGTGTGTGTGTGTGTGTGTGGTGTGTGTGTGTGTGTGTGTGTGTGTGTGTGTGTGTGTGTGTGAAAGAAAACTGAGACAGGCAGACAGATCAAAGAAATAAAAAGACACACACACACACACATACACACACACAACACACACACACATACACACACACACAACACACACACCACACACATACACACACACACACACACACACACACACACACCGCGCGCAACACATACACATACAACACACACACACAAACACACACACAACACACACCCCACACACACACGCAGCACACACACACACACACACACACACACACACACACACACACACACGACACACCACACACACACACACACACACACACACACACACACACACCACCACCATAACATAATATACATACCTTTAAGGGAGATAAATGTCCGTTTTAATATTTATGCTTTTCGCTCTTTTGCTATTTTATTACTGTTCAAATATGTATGCGTTAAAAGCTTTCGCCTTTGATCGTTTGTACGCGCGGGACACAAGAAGGAGGAGGAGGAGGAGGAGGAGAAGGAGGAGGAGGAGGAGGAGAAGGAGAAGGAGGAGGAGGAGGAGGAGAAGGAGGAGGAGGAGGTGAGGATGTGGGTGGGAATGGGGGTGGGTGTTGGGGGATGTCGGTGGGGGAAGGGGATGGGTGTTGAAAGTGGGGATGTGGATGGGAACAGGGGTGGGTGTTGTGGGCACTGATCTATATAACATGGATCGCGGATCTGGGCTAGCTGTGGCCGAGAAACTGAAGTCACCAGCCGCCATCTTGAAATAACCAAAACAAATACATGGGCCGGCCAGGCAGTGGCTGGGTGTTGGCTGCTGGCATGTGATAGCCTATATTACCACCTACTACTACTATTAACACCTACTACTACTACTACTATTACCACCTACTACTACTATTACCACCTACAACTACTATTAACACCTACTACTACTACTACTAAACTTCCAACCTAGTGCATCGTCGAACCTTCCAAGTCATTTATTTACGGTGATACACAGACAACAGGTGTGTTGCGAGGCCGTACAGGTGTGTAGTGACAGGTGTCTTGCGAGGTCGTACAGGTGTGTAGTGACAGGTGTGTTGCGAGGCCGTACAGGTGTGTAGTGACAGGTGCCTTGCGAGGCCGTACAGTTGTATAGTGACAGGTGTGTTGCGAGGTCGTACAGTGTGTAGTGACAGGTGTGTTGCGAGTGTCGTACAGGTGTGTAGTGACAGGTGTCTTGCGAGGCCGTACAGGTGTGTAGTGACAGGTGTGTTGCGAGGCCGTACAGGTGTGTAGTGACAGGTGTGTTGCGAGCCGTACAAGTGTGTAGTGACAGGTGTGGTGTATGTGGTAAAGCGAGAGGCTAGAGTGCAGTGTACACCTAATGAGCGAACACCGAGTGTGTGGTGTCGCCTTGAGCGAACGCCAGTCTCGTCCACTATAACGCGCTAGCCCCTACGCCGCCGCCACGGTACGGCGCGAGCCACGTGTCCATAGAAGCACTCTC
>JACEEZ010003732.1:0-29555 GCA_016584305.1 Chionoecetes opilio | reverse complement strand
AAGCACTAAAACTTGGCTAAAACAGCATAAAAAGCACTAAAACGGGCTAAAACCATAAAAAAGCCTAAAACTTGCTAAAACAGCATAAAAAAGCACTAAAACTTGGCTAAACAGCATAAAAAAGCACTAAAACGTGGCTAAAACAGCATAAAAAGCACTAAAACTTGGCTAAAACAGCATAAAAAAGCACTAAAACTTGGCGATAAACAATCAACGCATAAAAAAGCACTAAAACAGTGGCTAAAACAGCATAAAAAAGCACTAAACTTGGCTAAACAGCATAAAAAAGCACTAAAACTTGGCTAAAACAGCATAAAAAAGCACTAAAACGTGCTAAAAACAGCATAAAAAAAGCACTAAAACGTGGCTAAAACAGCATAAAAAAGCACTAAAACTTGGCTAAAACAGCATAAAAAAAGTACTAAACGTGGCTAAAATAGCATAAAAAAGCACTAAAACTTGGCTAAAACAGCATAAAAAAAGCACTAAAACTTGGCTAAAACAGCATAAAAAAGTACTAAAACGTGGCTAAAACAGCATAAAAAAAGCACTAAAACTTGGCTAAAACAGCATAAAAAAAGCACTAAAACGTGGCTAAAACAGCATAAAAAAAGCACTAAAACTTGGCTAAAACAGCATAAAAAAAGTACTAAAACGTGGCTAAAACAGCATAAAAAAGCACTAAAACTTGGCTAAAACAGCATAAAAAAGCACTAAAACTTGGCTAAAGCAGCATAAAAAAAGCACTAAAACTTGGCTAAAACAGCATAAAAAAGCACTAAAACGTGGCTAAAACAGCATAAAAAAGCACTAAAACTTGGCTAAAACAGCATAAAAAAAGCACTAAAACTTGGCTAAAACAGCATAAAAAAAGCACTAAAACTTGGCTAAAACAGCATAAAAAAAGCACTAAAACTTGGCTAAAAAAGTACTAAAACTTGGCTAAAACAGCATAAAAAAAGCACTAAAACTTGGCTAAAACAGCATAAAAAAAGCACTAAAACTTGGCTAAAAAAGTACCAAAACTTGGCTAAAACAGCATCAATTCAACAGCATCAATTCTATAGTGGTCCTTTTTGTTGCCAGCTCGGAGCACCCAGCTCTTAATGTCTCTCCAGAGCCTTGCCAAGGTAGATCACCCTTTCTAGCCTCCTTTTAAAGCTCCCTAATGACTCCGCACTAACTACCTGTCTACCGATTCCATTGCAATCATTTACCACCCTATTTGTGAACCAGTTCTTCCCTATTTCTTTTTTAAATCTACGCTTTTCCAGCTTGCATCCACTACTTCATGTTCTACCCTGGTTACTATAGTCTATTCACTTAAGCTGGATTCTTGGGAGCTGCTCGATGCCTACCCGAGTATGTAAGGACGTCGCTGATTGGCTGATGCACGCGGGCTGGTGTGATGGTGGTGGTATTTTGGTAGCATCAGCCAATCAGCGACGTCCTTACATACTCAGGTAGGCATCGAGCAGCTCCCAAGAATCCAGCTTAAGTGAATAGACCCATAGCCGTAAGAACTTTTCCTACATCTTTTTTTATTATATCCCTTTAACCACAAAAACTTCCATCAGATCGCCCCTTACTCGTCTTACTCGCCCCTTACTCGTCTTACTCGCCCCTTACTCGTCTTACTCGCCCCTTACTCGTCTTACTCCCCCCTTTTACTCGTTTTACTCGCCCCTTACTCGTCTTACTCGCCCCTTACTCGTCCCTTACTCGTCTTACTCGCCCCTTAACTCGTCTTACTCGCCCCTTACTCGTCTTACTCGCCCTTACTCGTCTTACTCCCCCTTACTCTCTTACTCGCCCCTTACTCGTCTTACTCGCCCCTTACTCGTCTTACTCGCCCCTTATTTCGTCTTCTCGCCCCTTACTCGTCTTACTCGCCCCTTACTCGTCTTACTCCCCCCTTACTCGTCTTACTCCCCCCTTACTCGTCTTACTCGCCCCTTACTCGTCTTACTCGCCCCTTACTCGTCTTACTCGCCCCTTACTCGTCTTACTCGTCTTACTCGCCCCTTACTCGTCTTACTCGCCCCTTACTCGTCTTACTCGCCCCTTACTCGTCTTACTCGCCCCTTACTCGTCTTACTCGCCCCTTACTCGTCTTACTCGCCCCTTACTCGTCTTACTCGCCCCTTACTCGTCTTACTCGCCCCTTACTCGTCTTACTCGCCCCTTACCACGTCTCTCGAGTGGGTGTAACTTTAATAGCTTCAACCTCCTCTCATAACTAAAGTTACGCATCCCCTGAATACTTTTGGTCATCCTTCTCTGCACTGTTTCTAACAAGGCCTATATCCATCCTGTAATACGGAGACCAAAACTGAACCGCATAGTCTAGGTGAGGTCTGACTAGAGCCAAATAAAGCTTTAGAATAATCTCAGCACTTCTACTTTTAACACTCCTGGCAATGAATCCTAAATCGGTTAAATAGTTAGGGGAGGCGGTAGCGGAGTGGTTAGCGTCTCTGACTGGCGTTCTCGGTGACCCGAGTTCGATCCCCGAAGAAAACCAAAATCTTTCTGCACCGTCGAGTGGCCTAAGAACACCCACATGCCCTGCCCATCAACTCTACCTTCGACTGCGAGTGCATCGGAGAACACAGGGGGGCGGCATGAGCCTCTAATCACAGGCGTCACTATAAGAATCCTGCCTGCGCCACCACGGGCGAGAACCAACCATCACAACCCTCAAGTGAACCTCCAGAGCCTGCCATCCGAGCCCTGGGTCACCACTGCCTACAGGCGCTATAGGCACAAATGTGTATATATGAAGAAAAAAAAAAATAATAAAAAATAAAAAAATCCCTATCAGCTCTATTTCTAGCCTCAATACAATGTTTCCTAAGACGGAGGTCTGAGCTTACCCGCACTCCCAGATCTTCCCCACCTTCTGATCTTTTCAGCGATACATTACGTATAGGGTCTACCTTAGGGTGCCAATAGCGCATAAGGGTAATTTTTCAAAGTCAATATTTTTTCACGTACTTTTGTGTATTCTGCCTTGTACTTAGAAACTGTCGGGGTGCAAAGTTTCAGGCTAATCGGTTTGATATTTAGAGGTGCGGTTTCGATTTTGAACATTTCCTTTTTTCGCCCTCAGGCCCATGACCACGAAAAGCAAACTGAAGTTGGCTTCTTGGCCACAGTGTTCCAAACTATCACAGGAGCAAAACTTCCCAGCCGTGGAGACGTTTTACGACGATTTTTCTACGCACAAAAGGAAGAGAAGAAGACGGTGCAACAGAGTGCAGCTGAGGCTGCAAGGAGGTCCTCGACTTCTGGACACAGCTAGGCCCCACCATCGCAGAAACTAGCGTGAGGGGGAAGATTACTGGACTTTTCGACGAGTGGAAGATCCTGAGCAAAAGCAAAAATAACTCTGGGTCACGCCTGCCGAAAAACAGAAGACCTTCCAAGAAAGTCTCCCAGCCCTTTTTGGACATCGCCCACTCCGACGCCCTCACTCTGATGACCATTCCTGAAGACGAGGAATTCCTTCTTGCCCAGCGGGAGAAGGGGAGGCGGGTTTCGATGGCCGGTCTGGACAAGAAGCTAAAAGAATCGGTTTGCCGACGTGAAAGCTCTCTCTCACGTAGCCGTCGACGCCAAAAGGAAAGAGATGGCGGAGCTGGAGTCGTCATCGTCTGAGTCATCAATCCAGCCAACGCTGCCAACACATCGATTCTTCTTCCGACGCCGGGTCGCTTCTCCACCAAAGCGATTGAGGACACGGGGCACGAAGTCCGTCCTATCCCCTGATCTCGTCGGAGCCCTTGACAGAACTGGGGTCAGTAGCCGCCGAGCCCTTCGAATTGTGGCGGGTACGGCAAGTAGCTTGGGCCACGATCCACAAAAGCTTGTGCTGAATCCCGGTCCATTCGACAGGCAAGAGCGAAGTACAGGTCCACTTGGCGAAGGACATCAAAGAGACTTTCAGTCCTCTTACCCCTCTTACCGTCATTGGACGGGAAGATCCTTCCTCAGGACGATGCACTCGCCCCGAAAGACTCGCCATCCTCGTCACAGGAGGGGTGAAGTCCTAGGAGTCCCGAAACTGCACTCCGGACTGGTGATGCCGCCGCTTTCAGCTGTTTTCGAGGCTCTAGAAGACTGGGGGTCCAGGAACGAGTCGTGGCAATGTGCTTCGACCAGCCAGTGCCAACACTGGAGCCATCAATGGGCATGCACCATCTTGCAACAGAAGATCGGCCGACCCCTCGTTTCACTTGCTTGCCGTCATCACGTCCACGAACTTGTCCTTGAGAAGGCCCTTTTTTACGTGTTTGGGGTCATCTTTGGTCCTGAGATCACCCTCTTCTCTCGCTTCAAGGATACTGGTCTTACATCAACCATCAGCAATAAAACCCCCCCACCAACGAAGATCTGCCGGGGACTCTGGTCTCCAAGAGGGACGATCTCATTCAAGGTTTGAAAACGTCTCCTTCAGACAAAGCAGCCCCGTGACGACTATAAGGAACTCGCTGAGTGAGCATCCTTTTCCTCGGCGGGGCTCTTCCGAAGACCTAGATCCGTAGCCCCGGAGCGCTTCATCGAGCGCGTTGGATGGCGCGTATCATTTACGCTCTGAAGATGATCTTGTTTCGGGAGCAGCTGACTGGAGTCGTCACAACCTCGAGAAAAGTCAGCCCTCCCGCGGTTCTCATCGTTCGCAACCGAGTTCTACGTCCTGCGATGGTTCGAATCGACGGTTCCATCCTACGCTGCCCGCCAAAGATCTTGGATTCGCTAAGGACATCCTTCAGTACCACGACGAAAGTATTTGGAAGCCTGCTTCACCACTCTGAGCCGCCATTCTGGTACTTTTAGCGAAGATCTCATTGGCCTGTCACTGTTCGACTCACGTCTCCCTGTCTCCGACAAACAACAATTTGTACAGGCCATTCTCTACGATGAAGGGAGCCGAGGAACCCACCAAGCGAATAAACCTCCCATCATCACAAGTTCCTGCTGCAACACTGCCCTCCTTCGCCACGAAAAATTCCCTCCGCCTCTTCGAAACTCTTGATATCAAGACCGACTTCCTGTCCGCCAACCCTCGAAGTGGCAGGAAGAGGAATCGTACGTCGAGGGCCCGCCGCCGAATCGAGGACTTCGCTCGTCAAGACACAGCCAGCGAGGAGTGGCGCTCATCCGTCCTTCAACCTCCGGCGACCAAAGACGAGGAACAGCGCCATTCTCCTCCAAGTTGTGGAGGCCCATCGCCATCAACCAGCCCGGGGCCTCGAAGGCTTCCCCTTTCCCCGCCAAACCGGCCCCCAATGAGTGGGGTGGCCCCCCCATGATACCCCCCCCCCCACCGAGGGGCTAATACTCACCAAGAGGGGGACCAGCAGCCCCGCTGGGGAAGGGATGTCCGCTTGTCCGCTTTCAAGAGATGACTCCCCTCCTTAATAGGCCAGTGCATAAGGGTAAAAAACAAAGTTGTAATCCGCCACCCCTAAAAATCAACCGAGTGAGGTCAAATTTGCATACGATGGTTTCTTGCATAGAGCACCATTACAAACCCAAAATAGGAAGAAAAATTCAAACTTTTGATTTTATTGGCACCCCAGTCTACCTATTACCAGGATTTTCTCTAACCCAAAATTTTTACACTACACTTGTCAAAGTGAAGTTCCATCTGTTTCCCCCGACTACCCACTCGTTTAACCTGTTGATGAAAAAACCTATGTATCTTCCTTCTCTCTCCTCTCCACGCCTCCTCCTTTCTGCTCTGTTACTGATTAAGGAGAAATCAAGACATTGCTCCACATTGCAATGGTATATAGGCTTGCAGTGGGATGGTGTGTGTGAGATGGGTCTTTTTGACTCAAACATCCAGAGTATTAACCTCCCCTTCAACGAAGGATTTTTTGTGTACAAAATGGTAAATTAAAAATGAGGAAAAACCACTGTGTAATAAGAACACTTTCTTGGTCCCCCAGTGCTGTTACCATAGTGCTCCTTTTGATCAGGGAAATGACCCAACAACTGTTACTTCAACCCTAAGATATACACAAACAAAGGGTTTACCAAGCACAAAACAAAAATTTATTGAAGGTCACCCTGCACTGCCAACCCAACAACTGCTGGGCCATTACTCCCTCACAGAACACAAGGGCACGGCTGCCCCACACATGTTAAGCTACGGTCACACTTGCCATTTTTTACCCGTGGACTGGGCGGTTTTGCGTGGGCTGGGAGCAGAGCTACTTCTGGCGCCCAGCTGAAGGCCCAAGGGGTGGGCACAACTNTTTGTTTAGCGACGACCTTCGTTGACAGGAAGGGAACATAAAGGGATATTTTTCGGACGAAGAGCAGCGACGTAGGTGGGCACAAAGCCCAGGGTCACCTTCGTGTCTTTGACGACCGTCGTCGCTGCTCTTCATAACGAAAAATATCCCTTTTATGGTCCCCTTTCCCTGTCAACGAAGGGTTGTCGCTCGCCCTTCAGCTGACTCGATACGGGCCCATCAGTCTTTAGCGGCTAATGGTCTGTGCAACACCTCTAGAAACATTACTGTATCTGCAATATGCTTAGAAAGTGTAACCGTAAATTTTCCCTCAATCAGTTAATAAAAACCAGCGGCAAATGGTCATATTGCCCTACGGCGGGCCGCTGGGAGCGGCCCGCCGGTGAGCCTCTGAGCAAATCCCCAGCGGCCCTACGTCGTACACTTCCGTCGGGCCGCCGGTAGACATACGGAGGGCTCCGGAGGCCCTCCGCTTTGTGTTTGCGGGTGGCATCAATAACATCAACAGTAATCCAGCACCTCCTCTTCCTTTTCCCCGGGCCCCTTCTTGCCTTCTACACGACTGCCCAACGACGACCTGACACCTGACCACCTCAAACACCAGCTGCCAGCCTCCTGCAGCCCTACATGCAACCCCAGGTGAACACTAGTAGTAGTAGTAGTGTGTAGTAGTGTAGTGGTAGGGTAGTAGTGGTAGTGACAGTAGTATATAGTAGTAGTATAGTAAGAAAGTAGTGTAGTAGTAGTAGTAGTAGTAGTAGTAGTAGTGGTAGTAGTATAGTAGTAGTAGTGGTAGTGGTAGTAGTGGTAGTGGTAGTACGTAGTGTAGTGTAACAGTAGTAGTATAGTAGTAGTAGTAGTATAGTAGTAGTAGTAGTAGTAGTGGACAGCAGTAGTAGTAGTAGTGTAAACTGTATCATAATATTGCTTTCATTGGGGACAATTGTTCTCATTATTGCTGTGATGTTGTTGATGTTATTATTGTCCAGTTACTATAATGTTAAAACGTCATTAATATTCAGATTCCAATATTACTATTACCCTAAAAACTGCTATATTGCTACAAACATTCTGTACCATTGTTTTGCCTGTCGGGCCGGATATTTGTGACCATTGCTGTTTATATAGTTGTAGAATTAAAATCACTGCTACCATTACCTTTGTCTTTATATATCCGGGTTTTTTAGCGCTGTTTTTCAAATCAGACATACTTTAAAAGTTCCTCTTAAAATTCTGATTTTCCCAAAATTATTTTTAACCCCAATTTCGGGTAATAAATTTCAAAAAACCTTCTGTACCAAATTTTTTTTGCCTGTTTTGGGGGCCGGGTTTTGTGACCATTGCTGTAATGCTATCTAGCCAAAACGGCCGCTTTTTTTTAAATTGGAAATAGGGAGAGTAAAGTGGGCTTCCTTTAGACTCCCAGTGGGACCAAAGCCCCGAACGCGTTTCCCTTTTGACCCCATCTTGGAAAAGCTAACATAGTCCCCCCCCCCCCCCCCCCTTTGTTGTCCACGCTTGGGGCTTTTGGGTTTTGGGAGCCCCCCGAAACCCGGGGGATCATATATTGGGGGACGGAGAGCGGAGTCATTTTTCTCCCCGCCCTGCTAACCCAGGAAAAACAAAAAAAAACCATTTCCATATATGAAACCCATATTCTTTATTTATTCACTTTTTTACCCACATTTTCCTTTATCTTTTACTCTTCCCTTATTGGGAGTAAAGGGTTGTCATGGTCCCCTGTTATTTTTATTATTTAAATTTTCCCAATAAATGCCTTAATTTACTAGTTTTTAGTTGAAAATTTATTCAGGGCAAACCTAATATTAAATATTTTTCGGTCGACTTCTTGAATCAAAACGTATGTTCACCCTACATTTGGCCCTATAATGATCCGGTTGGGGGTGGTGGTATCCCAAAAGTTGACGTACTTTATTTAAAAAAAAATTTAGTAAAACACGCACGTTTTACACACAACAAGGATATTAAAAGTTATACCCATTTCCCTTTTTCCCAATGTCACGTGTGTCCAGTGAGGGGTTTTCCCCCCCCCTGTGTCTTGTCTGACCCAAAGAGCGAAAGCGGGAGTTTTTTCGTTTCCCCTACAACAGAGTAACCCCCAGGGGCCAAAGGGTTCCCGGGATCGTCCCGGGGAGGGCCAGCAGGGTAATTTGATACCCAATTTTGGGGGACGGGAAACTCGAACCTTGATTTAGCCATCAAGGTATACCCGGGGGACTCTCTGTATAACATGGAGAATATTTTCCCGAAAGGGTAAAAAAGTTTGGCACTATGTATTATCCCTAAAAATTCTTCGTAGTGAGGGTAAAAACGGCCCTATTTTTGGTCAGCCGATCTTGGGTCACCCCCCGGGAACATGTTTTTAGGGTTTTTTTAGTTATTTTAGGTCGGTTTGGTTAGTAGGTTTATGATGGGTTTTTGTTTTAAGTTTTGAGAATTTTATTTAAAATAAGCTCCGGGGGTACATTTCCAAAAGGGGCCCGGGGGAGGGCTGGGTAGGGGCATCCCCTCACCCCCCCGTAAGGTTTTTTTACCCCTAAACACTCGAAATTTCCCTTACGGGGGATTTTCGAGCATCCCTCCGGGGGGGATAGTTTGTTGGGGAAATGGGAAATTTTCGCCGTGGCCCCCCCGAGAGGGTGAAAGGACCGCTGTTCGTACCCCTAACTATTTCCCAAAAAAGAGAATAAATATCTCCTCTTTTCCCCTTATTAAATGCATGCTGCTGTATAGTCGTATAATTTAGTGACTTTTTGCAGATAGTCGGGACCGGCGGCGAGGAGAGATAAACAAACCCATTTCGTAGGCCCAAACGCGGTCTTTAAAAAAATTTCAGATGCTTCATAATCCAGTAGACGCATGATATCACTCATTTTTTCCCCAACGAGCATTGAAATACCGCTACTTTGTCTTAGCATGGGCTTTGGGCATATATCGAAAATATCTTAGACTCAGTTTGGACGGGTCCGGGGTGTCAAACATTTCAATACTATTCTCGTTTTTTTTTAGACCCCTTAAGACTAACCCCCCCCGGAAAAATGTTTAAAAAGGGAATGCCTTCTAAACCCCGGGTTTTAGTCTTAGGTTAGCCAAAGTCCCCTTTTTTAAAGAATCGGCCGAATGTCTATTCACCCGGAAAAGATGTTTTATCACCAACGGGATAATAATCCAAAAGTGTTGGTGTGCGAGAAAAAACAAAAAATGACATCCTGTAGGAAGGAGACCGGTCCCAGAACCCCTGGGACGTGCCCCCCGGGGGCGGGGGAGGGAGGAAGGGGGCCAAACGACGGCCAGGACCCCCAGCAAATGGGACAGCACCAGCGGGGGAGACAGGGGAAAAAGGGACGGGGGGCGGCCTGCTCCACTGCCCCCCAAAAGCAGTTCCCGCCGCCGCCCCCCCCCTCCGCAGCCGCCACCCCCCCCCCTCCGCCGCCCCCACCCCGCACGCCCCGGGGCCCCACCCCCCCGGGGGGGCAAAAAAAGAAACCGGAGAGGAACCCCAATGGAAAAATCTACAGGGTGAAACCTAGGGGGGGCGACACCTACGCGGCTAGCTGGAGGGTCTAAAAAGCAACCCTTTGAACCCCAAATCCCTGGCCACCCCCAAAAATCCCAGGAAAGGGGCTGCCCCCTCACTACTACAACCTCACCGCCTCTATCCCGTTTGCCCTCAAACTGCTCTTTCTGTTCCCAAAGCTTTTCTTTAAAAAGCCAAGAAAGAAGACAGTAAACGTAAGGCAGTCTCAAGAAGAGTGGAACGTGGCTTGAAAACAACGAACGAGTTTCCGGGAGGAGGCCAGGCCATACAAAGGACTGCGAACCCCCATCAACCGCACGGGAAGAGGTAAAGCCCGTAGCTTTGCCGACGGGTGCGAAAAGGAAACTGCCCTGGGACTGGGGGCCCTCAACGGAAGACCCCGGCGGTTGTTCCCCCTCACAAGGAAACCATCAGAACTGGAGGAAAAACATCCTCCTCCCACGTTTTTAACCCGGACTCGACGCAGGGCATGCACATCCCCCCAAAACAGTGTCATTTAAGATGATCACGGGGGAAATGTGTGGAAGAAATCCCCCAGACAATGGCAGTGCTGGCCCCTCAGGCCGGGATGCGAGAGGGTGGCGCGCCTGCTGAGGCACCATTTGTGGCAGTGGCGCTAGTGACCTCTGCGTCTCTCGCACACTAGAAAGGAAACTTGCCACCACCACTTTCCCTCTCGACCCCTTCAAGCCTCCCGCCTCATTCCCGGACAAAAGCCAGGATGCAGCCCCCTTTGGGCATTGGCGAAGTCATACGACCGTCGGGGTAAATGCATCATGGCTGTCGTCAAGGAGGTGGGGAAAAGGGGGCGGGGAACCTCCAGGTATGCGCGGGGCAACGGGCAGGAGGGGAAGCACCTCCAGCCTGGGGGAATCTTGCCCAAGAAGACTGTGAAGCGGTTCTGTTAGTGGACGAAAGAAACCGTTTAACTCCATAAACAAAAAAACAATGCTTCATAATATAAAAAAAAGTGTCCTTCCCGGGCTACTCGCCGTAACACTTATAGTCCCCTCTAATTTAAAAAAAATGAAAATAGGAGGGTAGAAATGGGCTGGGTGTTGGTAGGGGGGGGGAAAACTAAAGGGTAAGGGCCATGGATGTACGCCCTTGGCATTCACCCTTAAAAGACGTGTTTGCTTTTAAAAAAAAGGTGGCGGGGGAAATTGCTAAAAGTCAGGGGCCGGCAAATTACAGGCCAAAGCCCTGGTGGGGTTAATACACCCCTGGCCCAAACCATGATACACACCCACCCGCTAAATCCTTCCTCATCGTAGCCAGAGCACTATGAGGGGCTGAAAACTCTTCAGGGGGCAGTGGAGTTGTGGAAAACGAAGGAAACAAGCGGCACTTGGGTGCTGCTATTGGAACGAGGATATAAAAAGGGGAAACTCGGGAGAAGTCCGAGTGGGTAAAAGGGGTCGATGCCTGTCACCATGGCCAAGCCGAGCCTACGCAGCCTACGCGGCATACACCTCCTGCAACATCGGTGGAACTTCGCCTGCCACATTCCCACTCACCCTCTCCTCGACCGCGGGAGGAATCTTAAAAATACTTCAACCAGGTTACGAGATTCCCGTCTCGGGGAATGACGCGGGGGCGTTGCTCGAAATCCCCCCAAAACGGGGCGGGGGGGATCACCTCTCCTTTAAAAGGGTGCTGGGTGGAAAACCCTCAACTCCATCAACCTTACCAGGACCCTCACGGAATATCATCGCTCAGGCCACAGGTAAAATCGCCCAAAAAGTGTGTCGCTGAGCAAAAAACGATTCCACGAACGGGCAAAAGGGGCAAAAACCACCTTTAAAACCCCTTTCGACCACCTCCTCCAGACACGTGAAAAAATCCACATCGACAAGCGGGAGCGCCCAAACTGGCTAACTCACTACCAATCAAGAAAGGGGCTTAAACCTCAAAAAACAAGAATTTGTCGATGCCTTGCTCTGAGGTGGGCTGCCGGGGAAGGCTCCCCAACCCCTTTGTGTTGGGGGTCCCCCAAAAACTAGCCCACCCATGACGTGAAAAAAGGGGGGATTCGTGTGTATCGGGCCGACGAGGTGAGGGCCTTTACAGCCAGCATGCTCGGGAGGGGGCCAAGACTTTCTCCACCGACCCAAACCCTTCTGCCTCTAGAGGGGGAACTCCTGCGTCAGGACACCAATACTGCCCCTGGGGGCTGCGTGGACATCTGTGCTCGGGGTTTTCTGGACCAGGGGAGGGGCCCTTTTTTTGGACATCCGGATTTTCCCCCCGATGGCCACCCCCTCGTGAGCTCCCCCTCGAGGCTGTCCACCACAGGAAGGCTGGGAAGAAAAGGGGCCTATGGCGTAGGATCCTGAAATCGACCATGGCCCCTTCACCCCCTGGTCTTCCCACATCTGGGGGCATGGCCCCCAAGGCTAAAAGGCTTCTACTCAAACTACTGACTTGATGTCATAAAGAACACCACCCCAAAGGGCTCCGTCGCCCCCGGGATGAGGTGTCGCCTCTCCTTCTCTCTGCTCCGGTCTGCCCTCCTGTGCTCAGGGTAGAGATCCCCACTCCCTCTAACACGGACATTTTGACCTCGATTGCGAGCCACTTTGGGTAAGATGGGATAAGGGTGGATGGTTAGAAAAAGGTAGGTTTAAAAATTTTAGGGGTATTTATTTGTAAATGTTTTTTTTTGGGGTATTGAAAGGTTGGATCCACAGTCTACGGGTGGGCAGGGGCGTCCCCGCCGCAAAAAAGAGGGGGGTGGGGTATTTGTAAGTATATATTAAAAGTAGTAGTAGAAAGTAGTAGTAAGTAGTAGTAGTAGTAGTATATGACACGTATGTATATGACAGCAGCGATAGTATATAGTAGTAGTATAGTAGTATGACAACGTAGTAGTGTATATATAGTATAGTAGTAGTGACAGCGTAGTATAGTAGTAGTGTAGTATATTGACAGCAGTAGTATAGTGTATAGTAGTAGTTGTATTTTGTAGTATTGTAGTAGTAGTGACGCGTAGTAGTAGTTGACGCAGTATAGTGTATAATAAAGTAGTAGTATAGTATTTAAAAATGAATAGTAGTATAGTATTATGACGTAGTATGTATAGTAGAAATAGAATAGAAGTAGTATTATATAAAGTAAAAATAAAAATTAAAATTAAATGATTACCTTTAAAAAATCTTGCATTCTAATGTCTACCTTTAATTACTGCTTTCTTCTATTTATTACCTAAAAAAGTGAGTTTAGCAATTCTTACTCAAGCTCCCGTTCGTCTTCTTTTCCAGTTTGTTTTAGTATATAGTATGGGGGTGTGTGGTTGTTACAGTGTTGTTATTTTTTCAGGAAATCCTTTGCAAGATTTCCCGCTGCTGGTGAACGGAAGATAGTTTCGTCAGGACTGCTAAAGATTTACAAAAGGACGCGGGGAAGGGAGGGAACCCAGGAGGAGGGGAGGAGGAGAGGAGGAGGGGAAAAAGGAGAGGGGGGAGGGGGAGGGGAGGAGGGGTGGTGGTGGGGGAAAAAAGACAAAAGAAAAAAAATGCCTATATTTACTACCTTTTTCTTTCACTTCAAAAATTTGAAACTTTCAACCAATATATTAAAAAAAAGTACATTTACTCATCCTTATACAACATCCTAACTAATATCTATAATTCTTTATATTTACACTATAAGTATTTCATTGACTACGTAACTCTTTCTCTTTCATTTTTCTTTTTAGTCTCATTTTAATCTTTTTTTTTTTCTCTCTTAATCTCTTTTCAATCTCGCTTAATCCCTCTTGTTCTCTCACTCTTTAATCACTCTTTAATCTCTCTCTCTCTCTCTCTCTTCTCTCTCTCTCTCTCTCTCTCTCTCTCTCTTCTCTTCCCCTCTCCTCTCTCTCTCTCTCTCTCTCTCTCACCTCACTCCCTTCCTTCAGGGGACTCAGGACATTCAGATAGACGTGTCAGGGGCAGCGCCGGGCCGCAGGGGGCGGCGCGGACCTGCTGCTCACCGTGGGTCGCCTCTGGGTCCCGCCCTGGCCCGGGCACCCCCCCCCACCCTCGACAACCCCAACTTCTTCCACGTGGGCGGCAACCTCTCAACTCGTCCTCGCCCTCACCCTCCCTCAAGGATCTTTGCTACACGATCGGTGGACGATGAATGGATACTGGAGAGAGAAAAAAAAAGTTTGAGTTTCTATATGGGAGAAAAAAAAGTAATAATTTTAATGAAATAAATTTTGATCGAAAAAAATTAGCATCGGAAATGTTTAAAAACCCCAATCATTTTATTCATCAAAAAAAGAAATCAATCACATCAAAAAACGCGAGACCAAAAAATAACCAAAAAAAACAAAAAAAACAAAGTACAAAAAGAAGTATTCAAAACCAAAAAAAAACATTTAAAACAAGGGGTAACAAACATATTAAACTCTTCGTATTAAAAATCCTTTTTTTTTTTAAATTATCTTTTAGGGGCGGCAAATAAAAGGGCTTTTTTGGGACTTCTTTTTTTGTCCCTGGCCTCCTTTTGATTTAAAAAAAAAAAACCAGTGACTTCTTATTAAGTATAATTTTTAAGTTAACACGTATTATTTAAAATATTCCTCCCCTTCCCCCGGGGCCTTCTTCAGGAGGGGGGGCCTTAAAAAGAGGGCGGCTCTCTACGGGAGGTCTTACACAGCAGGGAAAAGGGGGTCCCCTGGGGGGGGGAGGAGGGGGGGCGTGTGTTTGAAATTTCAAAAAGGGAAAAGGGACAAATTGGCGAAGCTTGGACAAAAATTCAGAAAGCAGGTCCTCGATAAGTAGTAGTAGAGGGGGAAGGGGGAGGAGGAAAGACGTAGTGTAGTAGTGTTTTTTGTAGAAGTGTATTGTTGTAGTGTATAGTGGGGTGTAGTATATGTAATAGGAGGAAAAAAAAAGGGATAAGTTTTGCGTAGTAGTACTACGTAGTAGTAGTAACAGTGTGTAGTGGTAGTGTAGTTACAGTATAGTATTTTTAGTTTGAGTGGGGAAAGGGGAAAAGAGAGAAACAAGGACAATAAATGAGGAGGGAAGGAAAGGCTATAAAGGAAGGCTATAAAGGAAGAAATATAAGGAAGGGTAAAAGGAAGGTTGGGGCTTAAAGGGGGGACTTAAAAGGGAAAGGGCTATAAAGGAAGGACTTAAAGGAAAAACTTTAAAGGGGAAAAAGGAAGGGCTATAAAGGAGGACTAAAAGGGACTTAAAAAAGGACTTAAAAAGGGCTATAAAAGGGAAAAACTATAAAAGGAAAACTATAAAAAGGGCTAAAGGAGGACTATAAAAGGAAGGACTTAAGGAAGGACTTAAAAAAGGGCTATAAGGAAGGGGCTTAAAGGAGGACTAAAAGGAAAAAACTATAAAAGGGAAGGAATATAAAAGGAAAGGGCTTAAAGGGGACAAATGGAAAGGCTATAAAGGAAGGACATAAAGGAAAGGGCTAAATGGAAGGGGTATAAAAAAGGACTATAAAAGGGAAGGGCTAAAAGGAGGTATAAAGGAGGTATAAGGAAGGGCTATAAGGAAAACTATAAAAGGGAAGGACTATAAAGGAAGAAATATAAGGAAGAACTATAAAGGAGAAATAAAGGGAAAAAACTATAAAGGAAGACTATAAAGGAAGGACTATAAAGGAAGAAAGGAAGGACTATAAAGGGAAAACTAAAAGGAAGGGTATAAAGGAAGGACTATAAAGGAAGGGCTATAAAGGAAAGGCTATATGGGAAAACTATAAAGGAAGGACATAAAGGAAGGACTAAAAGGAAGGACTAAAAGGGAAGCTATAAAAAAGGGCTATAAAAAAGGGCTATAAAAAAAACTTAAAGGAAGAACTATAAAGGAAAAACTTAAAGGGAAAAACTAAAAGGAAACTATAAAGGGAAGGGTATAAAGGAAGGCTTAAGGAAGGGCTATAAAGGAAAACTATAAAGGAAGGACTATAAAAGGAAAGGCTATTGGGAAGGGCTATAAAAAGGAATTAAGGAAGGACTAAAAGGAGGACTATAAAAGGGGACTATAAAGGAAGGGCTTAAAGGAAGGACTATAAAGGAAGGCTTTAGGAAGGACTATAAAAGAAAACTATAAAGGAAATAAAGGAAGGCTATAAAGGAGAAATATAAGGAGAAATATAAAGGAACTTAAAGGAAAGGACTATAAAAAAGGACTAAAAGGAAGGCTATAAGGGAAAGGGCTATAAAGGAAGAACTAAAAGGAAGGACTTAAAGGAGGACATAAAGGGAAGGGCTATAAAAGGGAAGGACTTAAAGGGAAACTATAAAGGAAGAAATATAAAGGAAGGACTAAAAGGGAAGGACTAATAGGAAAACTTAAAAGGAAAGGGCTTAAAAGGGAAAGGGCTTAAAGGAAAGGCTAAAAGGAAGGACTATAAAGGAAGGGCTATAAAGGGGAACTATAAAGGAAGGGCTATAAAGGAAGAACTATAAAGGAACTTAAAAGGAAAGGGCTTAAAGGAAAAACTATAAAGGAAAGGGCTATAAAGGAAGGCTATATAGGAAGGGCTAAAGGGGACATAAAGGAAGGCATAAAAGGAGGACTATAAGGAAGGACTATAAAAGGAAGAACTATAAGGAAGGACATAAAGGAAGGGCTATAAAAGGGAAGGGGCTATAAAAGGGAAAGGGCTATAAAGGAAGGATATAAAGAAGGACTATAAAGGAAGGAATAAAAACGGGTCAAATGTAAAAATATTCAATAATAATATTAACTGAGTTATTCACTTCAGGGTTATGGACGAATGAACATTGTTTTAAAACAGGTTAGGAATAGGTAAAAATACTACTAATCTCTCTCTCTCTCTCTTTCTCTCTCCTCCCTTCTCTCTCTCTCTCTCTCTTCTCCTCTTCTCTCTCTTAACACAGTCTAAACGGAAGAGCTTACGACTAGGGTGATTTTACAATGGTTTTAAGGGCGAGCCGTGGGGGTACAAAAGCTCTTCGGGCCCTGTTCCCCGTGGGGAGGAGTCGGTAAGGGGGAGGGGAAGAGAGGGGAAAAAGGGGAAAAGGGGGTGAATGGTGGGGAAAGGGGGGCGGCAGACAAGGAAAAGGTTAAACGCAACGGGGAAAGGGGGGGGAAAACGTAAAAAAAAAAAAAAAAAAATATGCGTTACAAGTTGATGTAAATATAATCTCATGTTTTTTCAGTCATGAGGATGATTGAAAAAGCCCTTTCCCCCTCCCCCCTCCTTCCCCTCCCTTATTGTTGTTTTATTTCCCAAAAACTAATCAAAATTACTTAACACGCTCTTTTACGTGGACCCGACCCCTCCGGTAAACCCCGAAGTTTTCCAAACTATTAGGAATAAATTTTTCAAAAAAATGCAGAACATTATTTTGGCGTAAGAATTATTACCAAAAACGTTTTTGCCGAAAAAGCCAGATTCGTTATTCCTGAAGTTTGGTTCAAAACCAAAATAAACATTTATTTTCTGAAATAGCCATTCCAGGGTATAAGACTTCTAAAATTTTCGTCACAAAAGCAGTGGGGTGCATTCTTTACATTAAAAATAATTTTCAAACTCGAAAACGATAAGTAAAAAAAATCACTATGCTCTCTACGCAAAGATTAAACTAAAAGGGAAAATTTCTAACTATTGGGACAATTATCTTCCTCCAAAAAAAATGCGGAAATCGATTGCCTCCTTATGACGAAATAAACATTTTTAACAAAAATAAAGATACAAATTTTCTGTGGAGATTTAACCTACCTGTTAAAAACCCGGAAAAATAATTCTGCTGATAAGAGAAGGTATGCGATTGGGTTGATATGGTAAAAAGAAATATATTTAAAACAGGGGGTCCGTGACCCACAAGGGATAATAGATCCTAGATTTATTTTTCACTACCGACATTGATCTGCTTGATTACTGCGATATAGGTGAACATTTGGCAAACAGTGATCACAGGTTAATCAGATGCGGCATAAATTGCAATGTAGACATCACAGAAAATCGGTTATTAGTCCCCAATTATAATAAAGCAGATTTCACGAAGATCAGCAGGGTAATAAGCGAAGTTGATTGGATTGACCTACTAAATGGTAATAAGTTAATAACGCCGAAAACATGTGTAATGTATTCATAAATAAACTACAATCGGTGGTTGAAAAACATGTTCCCATGGTAAGAAAACGTTTGAATAACATAAACAGACCCTGTTGGATGACTAATGAGATTCAACAAATCCTTGGCAGTAAGCGCCGAGCATATAAAGTTTACAAGCGATCAAATGCGGACTGCGATTCTAGAGAATACAATGACGTAAAACGTCGTTGCAAAGGATTAATTAAGTCTAAAAAGCGCGAGTATGAAGAAAAAATTGCAAAGGAATCCAAATCAAAACCGAAAAGGTTCTTTCAATACGTTCGAAGTAAGAAAAACGTCAAAACAAGTATTGGGTCACTGAAAGATAAGAATAACATCTTGGTAAATGATAATAAGAGTAAGGCGTTCGTACTCAATGATTACTTTAATGCGGTATTTATTAAAGAAGACGAAGCTCCATTACCAGAACCAGTAACCATGTATGCGGGACTCGAAAGTGATATATTGGTAATAGGAGAGATAACAGTAGACGAAATATCAAAGTATTTGCAGAAACTTGACCCAGCAAAATCCGTGGGGGTAGACGAAATCTCGCCGCGATTACTTCGCGAATGTCACCGTCAACTTTCGCTTCCATTAAAGATTATTCTCAATAAATCGCTAATGGACAAAAATGTTCCTAGTATGTGGAAATTAGCTAATGTTACACCGATATTCAAGAAAGGGAGTAAGAGCCTCGCAAGTAATTATCGCCCAATTAGTCTAACGTCTGTGATTGTTAAACTATTTGAGAAAATATTCAATCAATCATTGGGGGCATACGCCGGGGGGCGCGTCGCCTCGCCCACCCTACGACGCCACTCCCGAGGGTCACCACGCGCGAGTTCCCATGCAGGCTCCTTTCCCATACCAAGCAGCTCTCGACAAGAAACATCAACTTGCCCCAGCCACGAGCTTTGTGGGCGCCCCCTTGGCCTCCTCCACGCCGGATTGTCTCTTACAGATACAACCCGATGGGAAGGATCGGTTTCAGGGTAGCGTGCCACATGCCCATATAGCCGAAGTTGGCGCTGACGGACTATACAGGTAATAGGCCTCGATTCAGTCTCACGGTGCAATCGCTGATTTGACACGTAATCATCCCAGCGATACCCCATGATTCTGCGAAGACACTTATTACCAAAGGCATTGATTCGTCTCTTCAAGTCACTATTTAGTGTCCATGTCTCACAACCATAGAGTAAGACAGGGATCACAAGCGATTTGAAGATCCGGATCTTTGTCCTCCTGCACAGGTACCGACAACGCCAAATACTCCCGCTGAGCGAGTCCATAACACCGTAGGCTATGCCAATCCGCCGTAAGACTTCTTGACGTGACCCGCCGTCATTATGGACTGCGCTACCAAGGTATGTAAAACTTTCCAAGATCTCAATGTCCTCGCCACACGCATGAACAGACTGTACTGCTTCATCTAGTAAGTCTCCAAACACCTGGACCTTGGTCTTGAGCCAGGAGACCTCAAGTCCCAAAGGCTTTGCCTCCTCGTGCAGCGCCTCGAGAGCCATCACCAGGACCTCCAGCGACTCAGCAAAGATTACTGCATCATCGGCAAAAACAAAATCAGTGATCTTGGTGTTGCCAACGGATGCTCCACAATCACTTTGATCTACAACCTTGTCCAATACCCAGTCCATACAAGCGTTGAAAAGTGATGGGGCAAGGACGCACCCTTGCCTCACTCCTGTATTCACAGGAAAGAAGCCGGATACACCTGCCCCACACTTCATAGCACTCTCAGTCCCAAAATACAGACCAGTTATCAAACCAATAGTCCTTGCAGGAATCCCTCGAAGTCACAAAAATCCCAGAGTGACTCACGATGCACTGAGTCAAACGCCTTCTTGAGATCAACATAGGCTGCAAGCATCCCCTGTCGAAACTCACGTCGGCGTTCCACCAGGACACGAAGCGCTAGGATACGGTCCGTTGTTGACTTACCAGGCGTGAAACCAGACTGCTGAGGTCTCTGATGCTTCACCAGATGGCTGCGAATCCGTGTCAGCAATAGATGGGCAAGCACCTTGCCTGGTACGCTGAGCAGTGTAATACCGCGGTAATTGTTGCAGTCCTGACGGTCCCCTTTCCCTTTCCAGATAGGGACGACCAGCCCCCTTTTCCAGTCAGGAGGAATGGTACCTGATTGCCACACGGCAGTCAGGACAGTATGCAACCCGTGGATCATGGCCTCACCCCCAGCTTTGAGGAGCTCCGCACTGATATTACAAACACCAGCTGCCTTTCCACCCCTCAACTTTGCTACAGCCTCTCTGACTTCGTCAAGAGAGGGTGCGCTTTCGTCAATGGGAGGATCGGCATCCACTGCCTGTAACCCAGTGGTGTGAAGCTGCTCAGTTCGAGGGTCCACCGTGAACAACTGCCCAAAGTACTCAGCCCAACGAGCCATCTGCCCATCCATGTCCGACACGAGGCGCCCATCTGCTGTTCGAATAGCACTCGCCCGAGAAGGAGACTTGGAACGGAGCTTCTTCAGGGCTCGGTAGGCGGGTCAGAGGTCATTAGCGTTCAAATGACCCTCGACATCCTCAGCGAGACTCCTGACATACCTCTCCTTGTCTCTCCCCAGGAGGGTTCTAGTCCGGCGTGACAGAGCCCTGTGCTGGTCCCGGTTCCCAGCCAGCCTGGCAGCGCGACTCTCCTCGATTTTCTCCAGCGTCTCCGTCGAGACAAACCACGCCTTGACCTCGGGCGCTCCCACATACACTCCTTGGCAGCCTGTAGAGTTTCACGTTTGAAGGTATCCCACAGTTCTACAGGGTCCCCGAGAGCACCGAGCACATAAAACCGATTTGAGACTGCCACCGCATACTCATGAGCACATGTCAAGTCCTTCAGTTTCTCAAGATGAAACACAGTATGGTTACCTCTTGAGATTCTTCTGGACTTGACATGAAGCTTAAGTGTAGCAACAACAAGTCTGTGATCTGTTCCAAAGAACTCAGCACTCCGGTAAACCCTGCAGTTCTGGAGGATCCTCCAACGAGTGCTAACGAGGATGTGGTCGATCTCCTTTGCTACCCCTCCGGCATTACTATACCATGTCCAGCGGTGCAGCTCTGGTCTGATACCAAGAACCTGCAATTCTCAACCTTCTGGACCTTGCAAAGTTCAGAAGCAGAGAACTGTTGGTGTTTCTGGTACCGGAGCCATGGGGACCAACACATAACTCGTAGCCATCTCTCACTCGTAGCCATCCCGCAATATTTTCTGAGAAAATATTGCGGGATAAAATAGTGTCTTTTCTCGATGAAAATAACTCAATACTAAACTCCCAGCATGGATTTCGAAAAAGAGATCCTGCTTAACAAACCTACTCGATTTTTTTAATGTCATTTATTCAAACTGGGACGCTAAAATTCCCTCGGATATAATATACCTTGATTTTCAGAAAGCCTTCGATACAGTTCCCCATAAGCGACTGTTGACCAAGCTAAGGGCACATGGCTTAGGAGAGCAGTTATGTTCATGGATTGGCGATTGGCTTTCAAATCGTAAACAACGGGTAGAGGCAATAAATGAGACGATGTAGACGCATAAATGGCGAGGCATCTGATTGGTTAGATGTTACTAGTGGGGTGCCTCAGGGCTCGGTCTTGGGTCCTACTCTTTTTTTGATATATATCAATGATCTGGACTGCGGACTTGTATCTAAAATATCGAAATTTGCAGATGACACCAAATTAGGCGGTAAAGCATATACTAGAGAAAACTGCGAACTCATACAACGTGATCTCGACAAACTATCAGATTGGAGTGATAAATGGCTATTAAAATTCAATTCTGATAAATGTAAAGTAATGCATATAAGCAACGATAGCCTCAAATATAACTATCAAATGCAAAATAAATCGTTAACTGAAGTACAGCAGGAAAAGGATTTAGGTGTCATCATCAGTAATGATCTTAAAACCAGTCCGCATTGCCTAGCTGCCAGTAAAAAGGCGAATATGATGTTGGGCTTTATTAAACGCATCTTTGAACATAAAACTCCGAAAGTAATGACACAATTATACACGTCCTTGGTTAGGCCGCACTTAGAATATGCCGTTCAATTCTGGTCACCCTGTTTCGTAAAAGATCAAGCCAAATTGGAATCAGTGCAAAGAAGAGCAACCAAACAAATTCCATCTCTGCGAAATTCATCTTATGAAGAGAGACTGCGGAAACTTAATATGTTTTCCTTAAAGGATCGTAGAATCCGTGGGGACTTGATAGAAACCTTTAAGATCCTAAAAGGATTTGATGTCATTAATCAAAAGAACCTATTCGAGCTTTCTCCTCAAGTGACAACAAGAAATAACGGTTTAAAACTAAACGGTCAACGTTGCATCACATATCTCCCTAAAAATTATTTCAATGTTAGAGTTGTTTATCGATGGAACAAGATACCAGCAAATGTTGTCGAAGCCAGCACAATAACTACATTTAAAAACAGACTTGACGCGCACTGTAAAGTAAATGGGTATTGATAGTGCCCTGCGAATTCATATCATAGTCCCGCGGAACGATTAGTGTTAGTGGTAGTTGTAGTAAGTATATTTCATATCCTATCATTCTTCACTACGAAACTTCCATGTTCCTATCTTCTTTAGGGACATGGTATCATTTTCCAACTGTTTTCTTACATGTAGTTGATAGTTAGTAGTATGTAGTTCAGCAGATACCCTCGTCATGGACCAATAGGTCTCCTGGTGTCTGTTATTCCTATGTATTCCTCCTCCTCCTCCTCCTGCAGCTTCGTGTACACGCAGACGGGGACGCAGAAGGTGGTCGCGTGTAGCCTTAACATGGACGTGAGAAATGAGCCGTCCCTGGAAGGCGCCGTGACGCCGAGGGTGTCTTACGTGCTGGACTTCCTGGAGGACTGTGAGGCCTCGTGCAGGTGTGTGTGTGTGTGTGTGTGTGTGTGTGTGTGTGTGTGTGTGTGTGTGTGTGTGTGTGTGTGTGTGTGTGTGTGTATTCATCTAGTTGCATTTTACAAGGCCAGAGCAACGCTCGTATGGCCCCGTCTCCATATCAACATTTTTATCATTCATCCTTAGTGCTTAGTTTTGGTCGAAGCCACCACCCCGGGAGGCGGGTCACAAACCCCCGGCTAACACCCGGTACCCATTCACTGCTGGGTGGACAGAGGCTCGGGTTTTAAGGAAACAGCCCATCTGTTTCCGCTCCGCCCGGGGATCGAACCCGGGACCTCTCGGTTGTGAACCGAGCGTGCTACCCCTACACTACGGAGTACCCCTTCTACCCCGTGTGTGTGTGTGTGTGTGTGTGTGTATGTGTGTGTGTGTGTGTGTGTGTATGAGACAGTGGCGGAACTCCGGGGGGTCTGGGGGGGCACGTGCACCCCCATCTTAGGGTGGTGCCCCCCCATGTTTACACCCCATGTTCCGCCACTGCTTCCTATATACGTACTGTTTAGTCCATCCATAACCTTATTCATTTAAGAAAATGTTGCAATAGGAAACTAATTTGGTTTGGTTGGTTGGATATGAAGTGGACTTACTTATCACAATAAGTAAGTTAAAGTAATCGTCCAGACCCATTTTTTCTTTGCCTAATTATGTTGAATGTTCCTTCAAAACACCGAATCCACCAAAAATAATTGATTTCCAGGCCTTATTTCCGTAAAAACACGACTTTTGTAAAAAGCGCGCGAAAAAGAGTTTCTTCATCCCAACAGCCCCGTGAATATTATTGGTGACGTCACAGGAGGAGCTAAAATGTAAACAACGTCGTCTGCATTTGTGACACCCGTCGTATCGACCAGCAAATGTAAATGATGAGCGATTGTAGTTCGGTGTCAGATAGTGAATCTGTCCCTGTGACAGATGTAGAGTATATATATATATATATATATATATATATATATATATATATATATATATAAAATATATATATATATATATATATATATATATATATATATATATATATATATATATATATATAATATGATGCTCAATCTGAGACTGAAGTAGATGATGCTGGTCGCGTATATGTGGAAAACCAACCGCCGGATGTGATACATGTTCGAGCCATGATACAAAGCCCGCTATGGTGTGTGGCAGTAAAGAGAGAGAGAGAGAGAGAGAGAGAGAGAAGAGAGAGAGAGAGAGAGAGAGAGAGAGAGAGAGAGAGAGAGAGAGAGAGAGAGAAATAATCGACTAGAAATAAGGAAATGGAGAGGAGGCCTCTTCTCTCTCCGACAGGGACTTAATTTAGACTCTAGAGGAACCCTCAAATTCTCTCCTTCCCTCCCTCCATTCTTTTCTCCTTCCTTCCCTCTCTCTTCTTTGCTAATTCGTCTACTAACATCACAAGGTCATTATTGTCCTGAGTCTTCATCTTTCCTCCCCTCCTCCTCTTCCCCCTCTTCTTCTCCTCCCCCTCTTCTTCCTCCTCCCCCTCTTCTTCCTCCCCCTCCTATTCCTCCTTCAAACATACATTTATATTGGTTTCTTAATGTTTTTCTTATTTCTCATCGTATATATTTAACCTCTCTCTCTCTCTCTCTCTCTCTCTCTCTCTCTCTCTCTCTCGTCTCTCTCTCTCTCTCTCTCTCTCTCTTCTGTCACACACCATAGAGGGCTTTGTACGCTATGGTGTGGCTACGGGATGGGTGGGTGTGTGAGGGGTGATGATCTACCCTTGTCCGCCGCACTAATCTTTTCAACACATTTAACCTTGTCGTATCGGTCTGAAACGTGTGCAAACTTCTCTGGAAACCCACAGCTGTCTTGCTGCACCCATAAAGAATGCATGCATATGGCATATCGCAAAAAAAATCTATCAGAAACACCCAAAAATCTTAAAGTACTATATTTATCTCTTGTGTTTACGTGCTTTTGTATTGCCGTGGGGCTGGGAGGCTTCTTCCTGTGACGTCACCGAGCCGTGGTGTGTCGTCTGTAAGCCTTGAGGAGCGTTTTCGAAGCTCGGGGAATTTGCAGATTTTGATTGCGGATTATTTAAAAACGGCTGACTGGATGCAAAAAGTGACAACATATTGTTGATATACTCGATAATGGCTATAATTTCTATCTATAATAATATAAGCGAAAGTGTGTGTGTGTGTGTGTGTGTGTGTGTGTGTGTGTGTGTGTGTGTGTGTGTGTGTGTCCGCGATAGGTGCCGCCCCCTGTGGCGGAATCCCATCATATGTCACAGTTTTGGAATCAGGTTGACCAGGGGAAGGTTTTAAGCCCACTTATAGGATGATCCGATCACTTATTTTTCCTTCTTTTTTTTAGCAGCCTATTAGCGAGAACTGTGAAGAAAAAAAGTGGGTTGCGAGAATTGAGGAAACTTTGATCTAGGGTGATGGGTAATGGGTGGGGTGACGGGTAATGGGTGTGGGGTGATGGGTGAGTGAATGGGTGGGGGGTGATGGGTGATTTGTGAGGGAATAGGTGGGGGGTGATGGGTAATGGGTGAGTGAATGGGTGTGTGGTGATGGGTAATGGGTGTGTGGTGATGGGTAATGGGTGTGTGGTGATGGGTAATGGGTGAGTGAATGGGTGGGGGGTGATGGGTAATGGGTGAGTGAATGGGTGGGGGGAATACATACATTTCAGGAAAGTTAGCAGGGGCTATCTGGAGAGTCTGTGTTTGGTGGGCCGAGGTGGTGGGTAATGGAGTATCTGGAGAGTCTGTGTTTGGTGGGCCGATGGCCCACCAAACACAGGTGGTGGGCCAAAGGCCCACCAATAGCCCTCCGCAGGAGCTAGCCAAAAAGTCCGCCCGGAGGGCGGCTTTGCTTTCAGGAAAGTTAGAAGGGGCTATGATGTGAATGGGTTGGCGTTAATACATACATTTCTACATCCATGATTTCAGGAAAGTTAGAAGGGGCTATCTGGAGAGTCTGTGTTTGGTGGGCCGAAGGCCCACCAAACACAGGTGGTGGGCCCGAGGCCCACCGATAGCCCTCCGCAGGAGCTAGCCAAAAAGGCCGCCCGGAGGGCGGCTTTGCGGCTAGTAATAATATAAGCGAAAGTGTGTGTCTGTCTGTCCGCGATAGGTGCCGCCCCCAGTGGCGCAATCCCCTCATATGGCACAGTTTTGGAATCGGGTTGACCAGGGGAAGGTTTTAAGCCCACTTATGAGATGATCCGATCACTTCTTTTTTTTTTTTTTAGCAGCCTATTAGCGAGAATTGTGAAAAAAAAGTGGGTTGCGAGAATTAGAGAGAACTGCAACTCTGAAATGCCAGTGGTCGCTGGCAGTTTTAACTCAAAGGTTGGTCTACTGTGTTTTGGCTCCGCGACTAATATTTTTCATAAATTAATTTCGCGATAAACATTGATGCACCGCATCTGAATACCAAAAAATATAGTTCTTCTGTTGTTCTACTAATTATATGGATGACATGCATTACGATGGAACGTTCTATAATAGCAATTTAATGCAAATTACTCGCCTCGTGTAGCAAAGCTTAATATATTTTTTACATGTATATTGTGGCATGTAAAATTTGGGCGATGTTCACACTGTTTTCTAAGACAGTACTGCTGCGTCTGGCAAACGCTTGTCAAAATACAATAAGCAATGCCTTGGAAAAACGAAGAATAAAGAATGCCGAAATCGGCTTGTTGCTGCGACAATGTAGGTTATAATTATGGAGGCGACGTGCCGCGGCGGGGAGTGGTGGGCGGGGAGATTGTGGCGGGGAGATTGAATCAAAACATTGCCACTTCACGCGTCGACTCATTGCACTTCCAGGCTTTCTATTTGATTGATACACAATAATAACAGGAAAATATGACTGCCTAGGTATAGATAACTTCTAAACATTCGTTATTGACTATATAATATCATAGAGTAGCATTTACCTCGCCTCCTCAACTATAACCTCCTTGGTTATTTGGTTATATACAATGTTTTACAGAATCAGGCTTCTATACAATATACATATAGAAGAAAATCGTTCTTAATATTATACTTGTGTGTTTTAAGTGCAGTGGAATAAGCCCATATTTTTCTTTCAAGTTGACCAACTTTTCACCAAATTGTGAGTTAAAACTGCCAGCGATCACTGGCATTTCGAAGTTGCAGTTCTCTCTAATTGAGGAAACCTTGATGTAGGGTGATGGGTAATGGGTGAGTGAATGGGTGGGGTGATGGGTAATGGGTGTGGGGTGATGGGTGAGTGAATGGGTGGGGGGTGATGGGTGAGGGAATAGATGGGGTTTGATGGGTAATGGGTGAGTGAATGGGTGTGTGGTGATGGGTAATGGGTGAGTGAATGGGTGGGGGGTGATGGGTAATGGGTGAGTGAATGGGTGGGGGGTGATGGGTAATGGGTGAGTGAATGGGTTGGGGGTGATGTGAATGGGTTGGCGTTAATACATACATTTCTACATCCATGATTTCAGGAAAGCTAGAAGGGGCTATCTGGAGAGTCTGTGTTTGGTGGGCCTTCGGCCCACCAAACACAGGTTGTGGGCCGAAGCCCACCAATAGCCCTCCGCAGGAGCTAGCCAAAAAGTCCGCCCGGAGGGCGGCTTTGCGGCTAGTTATTGCATATAATCAGGTATGATGAAATGGTCTGGACGATTACTTTAAGGATTTGAGATGTGGCGTTAAACTGCAACCACCAACCATTCGCGTTAAGCTTCCTTCACACATTCCATAATCGAAGCACGATAGCGCCACCAATTGGATTATTGACGCTATCGTGAAATTTGACCACGATAAACGCAGACCACGATAGCCTCACAACAATGTCACGCTGCCTGTACGTATGTGTCATGATGGTCGTAAGATGGTCACGATGGAGGGCTATATGCAAGAATGCTCATCAAATCCCGGCAGGTGGAGATTCCCCACAGTCGTATCTCCACCGGTGGGATCTTCAAGAAATGCCCGACCGGTGGATATTTGACAGTCGTACCAACACAAGCGGTGGCTGCAAAAGCAGGCGTACCAACACAAGCGAGTCCAAGGCGGCATCAGTATTTTGACTGTTTTATACATTTCTAATACATTTCACTAGTGTAATTTATCATTTCTGCCATTAAAATAATAGCTTAGTTAGTGTTCGCCACTTGTCTGAGGCGTTGGTGTAGAAAAAATGGGCCCGAGTAATGCTTGCGAATACATTTGAACGGCCCGCCAGTACTGCTCCACACAATGGCTGCCCTCAACCTCCACCGTCGCCCGGCTTCCTCATAAGTTCACACACCTATATAAGGCCTCCTGGACCTGATTTTACCTTAATTATGACACGTGTGCATTCACAAGGTAAGCATATTACTCTCGGTTGTGTTGAAAACTCACCTGTAATGGTCTGGGAATAAATAGGATGGAATAAGTGCACAGCGGGATGGAGGTGGGATGTCCATGTTGTCGCGAATCAGCTGACTCAAATCTCCACCCGTTGCGTTACCTCTGTTGATTCTTGCTTACCGCGCCGCGACGCAACGCGTCGAGAAAATTTCTGGCATATACCACGATAGTGCCATGTCGGTGCCATGAACGTACCACGATAGCGTCAAGAGCTAGCAACATGCCTCACACGTGGGTGGGAGTTGCCATGGTGATGGAGAAGGAAGGGGGGCTAGAGATGAAGGTGGGAGAAACAGGGTTGTGTTGGCGATGGGGAAAGGGAAAACGGGGGAGGGGGTGTTATAATAAAGAAGGGGGTGTTGGTGGGGAAACAGGAGGAAGGGGGGTTGGGGATGGAGAAGGCGTGGTGTTGGTGGGGATGTGATGGTTAAAAGGGGGTGGGGGTGTCACCACGTGGTGATGGGAGTAGTGGGTAGGGAGTCGAGGGGGAAGTGTCACCACGTGGTGGTGGGAGTAGAGGGAAGGGAGTCGCAGGGGGAGTGTCACCACGTGGTGATGGGAGTAGGGGGAAGAGAGTAAAGGGGGGAGCGTCACCACGTGGTGGTGGGAGTAGGGGAAAGGGAGTCGGGGGTGGGTGGAGGTGAATGAGAAAGGGGGGAGAAGGCGGAAGGGGGTGCAAAAAAGGGGGGGAAGGCAGGGATGAAGTAGCGCGTAACGGTTTCTTATCGTCACGATAGATACACGACGATCACGGTAGTGTCACGAAGCTGCTACATAGATAACAATAGCGTCACGATAGACTTACGATAGCGCTGCGTTGGGTACAAAAGTCGGGGAGCTTCCCGATTTTTTAGTGCACGCACTAACTTTTCGTGGCCTCGGCCGAGCGCGTCACGAGCGTCACGATCGGTCACGATGGACCGACCCATAACCATTACCATGACGGCGCTGCGCATTGTATTGTTGGCGTGTTCATCTGGACTAATACCAAATCATATGACAGAGTAGACTGGGAGGGAATGTGGGATGTATTGAAGGGTTAAAGAGTGTGTATGGAGTGGAGTATGTATGTATAACTAATAAGCTTTTACCTGTGATTATGAATACCTATTACCTAACCTAACTGACCTTTACCTAACCTAACGGTAACCTAACCTGGTTATAATGGACGAGAGTTTCGCAGTCGTTTTCAGAGACACCGACTATTTTTTCTTGGCCTACAATAGGTGCTTGTTCTAATGGAGATAGTTTTATTTTGCGCAAACCCATAAAAGAACACTTTTAAATCCGAATTTTATGTACGTTTCCATTAAACACTGAAT
>JACEEZ010003731.1:167564-175226 GCA_016584305.1 Chionoecetes opilio | reverse complement strand
CCCTTTCCCCGGGGGGGGGAAAAAAGGTTGGGATGGTCGTGGCCTGACACCCAGGTGTCATCTTAAACCTTATTTTAAAAGTTTCCTTTCAAACGTTCTTTTGCACTACTGTAGACGGCATTGTTCTTCTCCCAAATTATCAATAGGGGTTTCCCCGGGGTTTTCTGTCCTATACCCACTCTTTTCTTTTATTATTAATGATCTTCTAAGTCTAATAAAAGCCCTATCCACTCCTACCTGATGATCTACCTGCTTTTTCAACGTGGTTTATTAACGCCCAAAACTAAAAGGGAAAACTAAGTGATTCACGGAGAGATGCCACCGAGCGCCAACTTTGATTTTTATAATTTTGTTTGGGGCAAAGAAAACCCTTTTTGTTTTGTTCAATCCTAAAAAAAACCCAAATTTTCTTCATTCTCTCGACAAAACCTACCAGAAACTACCCCCTCTCTTCAAGCACTAAAATGCCCCCTTTCTTTAAATAACATTCTGGGGACACCTTTTAAAAAAAATCTGAACTGGAAATCTCACATCTATCTTTTGCAAAAACCAGCTTCTAAAAAAGTTGGGTTTGTCCGTGGCGTCTGCGTCCTTTTTTTTTCTCCCCCCAAATTGTTCTTCTACGGGGGCCCTTTATCCGCCCATGATGGGTATGTCTCACATGTTTGGGGGGGACCCCACTCATACAGCTCTCCTAAACGGGGTTTGAGTAAAGCTTTCGTCTCACAACCCCCCCTCGACTGACTGTCTTCAATCTTTAAATCACCGACGCAAGTTGCTTCTCTCTCTCTTCTCCCGTTTTTTCACTCATGCTCTTCTGAACTTGCTAACTGCTGCCTCCCCCCCTCCCCGGCCTGCTGCCAAGACTTCTACTCATTCCATCCCTATTTGTCCCCTTTCCCAATGCAAGAGTTTAATCAATCTTTACTCTTTTCCCTTTCACTGGTAACTCTGGGAATTTTCTTCCCGTTTTTATTTTTCCACTTTTTATGCTTAAAAATTTTCAAAAAAGAGTAACAAGACACCTCCCCAATAAATTGGGCCCCCCCTCTTTTTATTTATTCTTTACTGTTTCTTTATAGGGGGCTGGCAACTGCGGGTTTTTGGTTTCCCCTTTTTTCTGTGCCCTTGGCCCGCCTTTTTGATGTAAAAAAAAAAAAAAAAAAAAAAGGTGAAGGGGCGCCCCCAGTGTGCCGTTACATCCGCCTTAGTGACCGTAAGGCGTGATACTGTCGTGTCTTAGTGACCCAAAAGTGAAACCCCGTGACACCACATTGCACACATTTACACTTAGAGACACGTGACATACAGTGTAGTACAATAGGCGCCGACAAGGCCCTTTAGGATGGACCCTCAGCCCTTAACACTTTTTCTTTCTTTTACTTATTTTTCTTACAAGGCATAGCTTTTGGATGAGTCCCCCGGGCAGGAGACATCTTTTTTCTGCCACTTAATGCCTTTTATCAACCTCCCTTTCCAATTTGTAGCCCCATGTCAACCATGATGTAAGTTTTTTAAATAAAAAAAAAGGAAAAAAAAAGAGAGAGAAGAGAGAGAGAGGAGAGGAAGAGAGAGAGAGAGAGAGAGAGGAGAGGGGGAGGAGAGGAGGAGATGAGACGAGGGGAGAGAGAGAGAGAGAGGGGAGAGGAGAGAGAGAGAGAGAGAGAAGAGAGAGGGGAGAGAGAAAGAGTGATGAAAAAGAACTTCTACCTTTTCTTTTTCCTGGAACAAAGGAAAGTACCCCCCTCCTCCTCCTCCTAATCTTCTGAACGAGTGGCGAAGGAAGGAATAGGGAACAGAATACAGGGAGGAGTGTAATGGGACGGACGGAAGGAGGAAGAGGGAGAGGAAGGAGAAGGGAAAAGATCAGAAGAGGAAGGAGGTAAAAGTGTGGAAGAAACTTAGAGAGGAGGAGGAGGAGGAGGAGGAGGAGGAGTGAGGGGAGGAGGAGGAGGAGGAGGAGGAGGGAGGAGGAGGGGAGGATGGAGAAATGGGTGGAGGAAAGTAGTGAGATGGGGGAGGAGGGGAAAAAGTGTGGGAGGTTAGATGAAGGAGCGGAAAAACGGAAGAGGAGGAGGAGGAGGAGGAGGAGGAGGAGGAGGAGGAGGAGGAGGAGGAGGAGGAGGAGGAGGAGGAGGAGGAGGAGGAGGAGGAGGAGGCGGAGGAGGAGTAGAGGAGAGAAAGGAGGTCATATTTTTTTTTTCTATATGTCAGGGGTGACTTATATTACACATACTACTACTACTACTACTACTACTACTACTACTACTGCTACTACTACTACTAAATCTACTGCTACTACATACTACTACTACTACATATACTGCTACTACATATACTACTACTACTACTACTATAAAACTACTACTGCTACTACTGCTTCTACTACTGCTGCTACTACTACTGCTACTGCTACTGCTTCTACTACTACTACTACTACTACTACTGCTGCTACTACTACTACTGCTACTAATACTGCTACTGCTACTGCTACTACTGCTACTACTACTACTACTACATCTACTACTACTACATCTACTACTACTACTACTACTACTACTACTACTACTACAACTACTACTATTAACATGAAGATTATAGTGGCAGTAGTATTGGTGGATATACTACTACTACTACTACTACTAACATAACTACTACTACAATTAACATGAAGATTTTAGTGGTAGTAGTATTGGTGGATACACGACTACTACTACCAGTAAGACGCCTTAAACGGCGAAGGACGAGCGAGCCCGTAGAAACCCGCACACCAAATTTCAACTTAGTCGGTACAGCCGTTTCTCAGCTATAGCAAGATAACGTTGTCTGACACCCCTCACGCGGCACGCGGCACGCGCCATGCTGACCCCTCACGTGAGACAAAACATGTCAAGCACAAATAGGGATTGAATGGGGCTATCAGATGGTGAAGACCGCTTGTCAATCGGAAGCGGGATTTCAAAGATATAAGTTCCTGAAAAGCGTGATGATCGGTCGGTCGGGTCGGGTCGGCCGCTTACATGTGAGAAAAATCCCGTATCCAGTGAGGACTCGCGAGCGCTTCGCGCTCGCTCGTAACTACTACCAGTAAGACGCCTTAATCGGCGAAGGACGAGCGAGCCCGTAGAAACCCGCCACACGTGCGCACTGTAAGGAGTGTTGGCTTGTTACGCTCGCCAACTGCTCCGAGGCTTCAGAGTCGGCGGCACGGCTCAACAGAGTCGACAGCGGGCCTGCCATGTTACCGAGAGGGAGTTCCTGCCCAGCCGTCACCCTAGCCAGCCACACTACCTACACCACCAACTCGTATACCTGCACTTCAATATTGCACTTGTTAATATTCTTATTGCACAAGTAAAGTTTGCACCTACGTGCTGTTTACGTGACCTTATACCATGGCGCAGTGATAACAGGAGCAGCGTATAGTTGGTACCACGCTAAGATGCCGGAGACTAGGAGTCAGGCCGGGCGCCCCGAGGAGCAGCCGTCAGCGGAGTTGTTTACGGCGCAGGTTGTGGACAAGCTTTCTTCGTTGTTGGAGATGCAGCAAGCACAAGCCACAGAAGATCGCCGTGTGATGCAGGAGCTTCTGTCACGTGCGTTGGCAACCCGGGGTGGTGCGAGTGGCGGAGTGGCTGATGTGGGGGCGCCGATACCCGCACCTGAAGGAGAAAATAGCGCCATACGTCTTTTCCACCATCTGGCATAAAGGTAAGGAGCACGCACTCCCAGACGCACTGTCCCGCGCCCCCGTTGCTGTGCCAACGCACGCTGATATGGAGGACGAGTCTCAGGTCGCCCACCACGTTCGTACATGTGTGTTGGCCAGAGCCTGTGAGATTTCTGAGCCTAACTCGGACCCTTACGCAGACCCAGTCATTATTGACATACGCGAAGCTGCGAGGACGGATGACACATACCAGTTTCTAATTAATAACGTCTCCTCAGGTTTTCCAGCGAACCGGCCAGATTTACCGGCTGCCCTGCAAGACTACAGGAAGCTCCGCGACGACCTGTCCACTGAGGATGGCCTGGTGCTATATGGCTCGCGGTTGGTCATCCCTACCTCGCTCAGGAGCCATGTCCTTTCCCGACTACATGACTCCCATAGAAGCATCGAGGCGACGAAGCGTCGGGCCCGTCAAACTGTGTGGTTTGCCCGGCATTAAGAGCGACATCACCAGCACGGTCAGGGGCTGTGACGCGTGTCAGGAGATGCTGCCGTCACAGCCGAAGGAGCCACTACTCTCGGACCCTCTTCCATCACGGCCCTTCGAGGAAGTCTCGGCTGACCTCTTCACCCACGCTGGTAAGGATTACCTAATCTACTCCGATCGCTTGTCTGGGTGGCCGTGCATTGCAGAATATGGTCGGGAGGCGACGTCGCGAATCACGATGAAGCTGCTGTGTGGCATCTTTAAGGATGTGGGTGTACCAGTTCGGCTCCGGACTGACGGAGGGCCGCAGTTTTCAAGCTTGGCGTTTCGGTCCTTCGTGAAGAGATGGGGCATTAATCATGTCTTATCTTCCCCCAGTTACCCCCAGTTTAACGGCCACGCAGAGGCTTTCGTGAAGAAGGCGAAATATCTCATCGCGAAGGTCCGCACAGCAGGTGGCAACGAAGATGAGGCCTTCGACAGGGACTTGATGGAGCTCCGAAACACTGCCCGCCCTGATGGTCGATCTCCAGCCCAGATGCTTTACGGTCGTCCTCTCCGGACGGCAGTACCGGCACACCGGCGTGCATTCGCTTCCGAATGGCAGGCAGCCGATGAGGAGTGCGACGCCAAACTGTCTGCGGGAATGGAAAAGGCAGAGTGGTACTATAATCGCTCCTCCCGTGCGCTACCGCCGCTTCGTGTCGGCACCCCTGTACGCATACAAGACTGCAAGTCTCGGCGCTGGAACAAGCAGGGGGTGATAGTTGGTGTCGGTAAACACAGAGATTACCACGTCCAAGTTGCAAGTGGGAGGATATTTTGGAGGAACCGCCGCTACCTACGTCCAGCACCAGCTTCGACCTCAGGTGAACCCCAGGCCGCTCCTTCTGTAGGTGATCGCCGCAAGGTGAGGTTCTCGTCGCCATCGCCAGCCACCCAGCCGCAGCGCCGAAGCTTGCGTGAACGCAGACGAAGTGCGGCGTCACCCGGAGTTTGACCTGTGTGACATTGCTAGGTGTGTGGTGTCAAACCACACACCAAATTTCAACTTAGTCGGTACAGCCGTTTCTCAGCTATAGCAAGATAACGTTGTCTGACACCCCTCACGCGGCACGCGGCACGCGCCATGCTGACCCCTCACGTGAGACAAAACATGTCAAGCACAAATAGGGATTGAATGGGGCTATCAGATGGTGAAGACCGCTTGTCAATCGGAAGCGGGATTTCAAAGATATAAGTTCCTGAAAAGCGTGATGATCGGTCGGTCGGGTCGGGTCGGCCGCTTACATGTGAGAAAAATCCCGTATCCAGTGAGGACTGGCGAGCGCTTCGCGCTCGCTCGTAACTACTACCAGTAAGACGCCTTAATCGGCGAAGGACGAGCGAGCCCGTAGAAACCCGCCGCACGTGCGCACTGTAAGGAGTGTTGGCTTGTTACGCTCGCCAACTGCTCCGAGGCTTCAGAGTCGGCGGCACGGCTCAACAGAGTCGACAGCGGGCCTGCCATGTTACCGAGAGGGAGTGCCTGCCCAGCCGTCACCCTAGCCAGCCACACTACCTACACCACCAACTCGTATACCTGCACTTCAATATTGCACTTGTTAATATTCTTATTGCACAAGTAAAGTTTGCACCTACGTGCTGTTTACGTGACCTTATACCATGGCGCAGTGATAACAGGAGCAGCGTATAGTTGGTACCACGCTAAGATGCCGGAGACTAGGAGTCAGGCCGGGCGCCCCGAGGAGCAGCCGTCAGCGGAGTTGTTTACGGCGCAGGTTGTGGACAAGCTTTCTTCGTTGTTGGAGATGCAGCAAGCACAAGCCACAGAAGATCGCCGTGTGATGCAGGAGCTTCTGTCACGTGCGTTGGCAACCCGGGGTGGTGCGAGTGGCGGAGTGGCTGATGTGGGGGCGCCGATACCCGCACCTGAAGGAGAAAATAGCGCCATACGTCTTTTCCACCATCTGGCATAAAGGTAAGGAGCACGCACTCCCAGACGCACTGTCCCGCGCCCCCGTTGCTGTGCCAACGCACGCTGATATGGAGGACGAGTCTCAGGTCGCCCACCACGTTCGTAATGTGTGTTGGCCAGAGCCTGTGAGATTTCTGAGCCTAACTCGGACCCTTACGCAGACCCAGTCATTATTGACATACGCGAAGCTGCGAGGACGGATGACACATACCAGTTTCTAATTAATAACGTCTCCTCAGGTTTTCCAGCGAACCGGCCAGATTTACCGGCTGCCCTGCAAGACTACAGGAAGCTCCGCGACGAACTGTCCACTGAGGATGGCCTGGTGCTATATGGCTCGCGGTTGGTCATCCCTACCTCGCTCAGGAGCCATGTCCTTTCCCGACTACATGACTCCCATAGAAGCATCGAGGCGACGAAGCGTCGGGCCCGTCAAACTGTGTGGTTTGCCCGGCATTAAGAGCGACATCACCAGCACGGTCAGGGGCTGTGACGCGTGTCAGGAGATGCTGCCGTCACAGCCGAAGGAGCCACTACTCTCGGACCCTCTTCCATCACGGCCCTTCGAGGAAGTCTCGGCTGACCTCTTCACCCACGCTGGTAAGGATTACCTAATCTACTCCGATCGCTTGTCTGGGTGGCCGTGCATTGCAGAATATGGTCGGGAGGCGACGTCGCGAATCACGATGAAGCTGCTGTGTGGCATCTTTAAGGATGTGGGTGTACCAGTTCGGCTCCGGACTGACGGAGGGCCGCAGTTTTCAAGCTTGGCGTTTCGGTCCTTCGTGAAGAGATGGGGCATTAATCATGTCTTATCTTCCCCCAGTTACCCCCAGTTTAACGGCCACGCAGAGGCTTTCGTGAAGAAGGCGAAATATCTCATCGCGAAGGTCCGCACAGCAGGTGGCAACGAAGATGAGGCCTTCGACAGGGACTTGATGGAGCTCCGAAACACTGCCCGCCCTGATGGTCGATCTCCAGCCCAGATGCTTTACGGTCGTCCTCTCCGGACGGCAGTACCGGCACACCGGCGTGCATTCGCTTCCGAATGGCAGGCAGCCGATGAGGAGTGCGACGCCAAACTGTCTGCGGGAATGGAAAAGGCAGAGTGGTACTATAATCGCTCCTCCCGTGCGCTACCGCCGCTTCGTGTCGGCACCCCTGTACGCATACAAGACTGCAAGTCTCGGCGCTGGAACAAGCAGGGGGTGATAGTTGGTGTTGGTAAACACAGAGATTACCACGTCCAAGTTGCAAGTGGGAGGATATTTTGGAGGAACCGCCGCTACCTACGTCCAGCACCAGCTTCGACCTCAGGTGAACCCCAGGCCGCTCCTTCTGTAGGTGATCGCCGCAAGGTGAGGTTCTCGTCGCCATCGCCAGCCACCCAGCCGCAGCGCCGAAGCTTGCGTGAACGCAGACGAAGTGCGGCGTCACCCGGAGTTTGACCTGTGTGACATTGCTAGGTGTGTGGTGTCAAACCACACACCAAATTTCAACTTAGTCGGTACAGCCGTTTCTCAGCTA
>JACEEZ010003731.1:152564-162564 GCA_016584305.1 Chionoecetes opilio | reverse complement strand
GTGGTCCCTGTGTGGTCAGCAGATGGCACCAAGATAGTGAACCTGGAGAAACAGTCGATGAAGGTCATGACGAAGCGTTTACCCCGATGAGAGGGGAACGGCCCCATGATATCCACGGCTACCGTATCCCATGGTAGTGCAGCCTCGATGACTCCAGGTGGTCCAGGCCGCCGTCGATATAATCAGTCCCGAGCTGGCAGCCCTTGCACTGGCTTACCACCTCACGGGCAATTAAGGCTTCTTGGTGCGCCCGGTAGCGTTGTCGGAATTTTGCCAATGTCTTACGAATACCCAAATGGCCACCCGCTGTGTAGTGAAGCAGCTTCATTGCGTGGCGAGCCCCTTTAGCTCCCAGGGCTAGTCGTCCCTCCGCGTCGAATAGACGATTTTTGACCACCCTCAGTCCTGGTGGAGGTCGGTCGCCTTGTTCAACTGCGACTACCGCGGCCGACATCTCGTCCTGGACGTCAGGGTGAAGAGCAATCAATTTAATGGTGTCTAGCGGTAGGCGGGACAACCCATCGACATGGGCCTGTGCCTTCCCTGGCCTATGCTTGATCTCGAAGTCATATTCCTCTAAGGAACAGGCCCACGTATGGAGCAGGCGGTCTTCCGACTTCATAGAACGTAGCCACTGGAGACTGTGGTGGTCCGTGAAGATGTGGAACTTGTCGCAAAGCAAATAGGGGCGAAACTTCCGTAGTGCCCAGACGATAGCGAGACATTCCTTCTTCGTCGCGCTATAGTTCTTTTCAGAAGTGGTTAGGGTGCGGCTTTCATAAGCGATAACTCTTTCCTTATTGTCTTGAGTCTGGGCAAGGATCGCACCCAGGCCCAGATTACTGGCATCCGTATATAGACGAAAGGGTAGCTCGAAATTCGGGAATGCAGTGACAGGGGGTTTCGTCAGTGCCTGTTTAAGATCACGAAAGGCTGCCTCACATTCGGTGGTCCAGTTCCAGGTGACTTTAGGGCTCGTCAGAAAGTATAGTGAAGCGGCTCGGGTTGAGAAGTTCTTAATGTACCGTCGGTAGTAGGCGGCCATACCCAGGAGCGACTGCAACTCCTTAGTAGTGGTTGGAGTCGAGACGTCGCCGATAGCTGCCAAGTTCTTCGGGTCTGCCGTGATACCCTCTCCAGACACAACGTGACCAAGGAACGCAGTTTCACGCCGTGCCAGGGCGCATTTCGATGGCTTCAGTGTCAAACTGGCGACCTGTAGTCTCTCAAGAACGCAACGTAGGCGGGTTAGATGTTCTTCCCAAGTGGCTGAGAATACTATTATGTCGTCGAGGTAACAAAGACATATTTCCCAGTTCAAACCTTCCAAGACTTGGTCCATGAGTCTGGAGCATGTGGCCGGTCCGTTACATAGGCCGAATGCCACTACGTTTAACTCAAAAAAGCCGTCCAGAACTGGCGTGGAACGCCGTCTTGAGTCGGTCTTCTTCGCGAATTGGAATTTGCCAGTACCCAGCCTGTAGGTCCAGGGTCGTAAACCAGGCCGATCCGTGTAGAGCTTCTAGAGTGTCATCGATGCGCGGCAGCGGGTGAGCGTCTTTGATGGTCACGTTGTTTAGGCGCCGGAAGTCAAGGCAGAACCTCCGGGATCCGTCCTTTTTGGTGATCATCACTACCGCTGCGGCCCACGGGCTGTGTGAGGGTCGGATTACCTCTTGGTGAAGCATTTTCTGAATCTGCTCGTCTTCCTCCTTTCTCAAAGATGGGTTCTGTCGCCGTTAGGGTAGTCGAATTGGGGGACCCGTAGTGTGGATCTCATGTTCCACCAGGTGGGTGCGGCCCAGGTCAGTCTCAGTTTGTGAAAAGACCTCACTAAAATCCCCGAGGAGTTGTCCCAATTGTTAACTTTGTGTGGCAGTGAACCCGGCTGGGAAGTCAGGCAGTATCACTGTAGGCCCCGTCGAGGACATAGAGTCGATTTGCACTGTGTCGAGCGCTCCAATCACCCAGCCGGGTTGTAACACTAGGGGTTCGGTGGAATGGTTGGCCAGCCGCACGCTGGCCAACGGTCCTTGGGAAACAGATGGACTGGCACGTACCCCAACCAAGAGATTGGGGGAAGGCGTGAACATCATAAGTTGATGAACGTTTGCGTGATGCGGGACTTCTACCTGGCGCCAGCTGCGTGCTGGGAGTTCCACGCGCTGGTGCAGCCGCAGAGTTGAAGAGGGAGCCTCCGCCAGTGGCGAATCGGGTGGGCCTGGCTGCGGTTGGTCAGAAACGCGGGGTCACGCCACTCGATATTTAGTGTCTATTAGGACTTTCAGCGCTTCCATATTATCCATTCCGACCAGGCCGTGGGTCGTGCTTAGCCTCGGCACAACCAAAAACCGGGTAGATGTTGTTGACTCTGCCCAGTCCACCTGCAGGGCCAGAGACTCTCCGTCGATGTGGATAATATTTTGGTCGGCTCCAGCCACCCGTGTGTAATAAGGCTGGAGTTGTCCCCAGATGTCTTGGTGACGATGAAACAAGCTAGCGCTTAAGCAGCTCCGAAAGGCCCCTGTGTCAACCAGGAGGCGCACGGGGATTCCTTGGACTGAAATAGCCACATAGATCCCGGGGGATGAGGGCGAGGGGCACGGGACCAGTTCCCCCTCTGGTGGTCCCGCTACTAGTTTAACCGCTCCCCCTGATATTGACGGCCGTTGTTTTTTGACCGGAATTGGCGATTCCTTTCACCTGGTCCCTCTATAGCCCTCTTGCGGCCCCCCCCGAAAGTTGGCGTTGTTGAATGCCACCCCCGAACGCCAGGGAACTGCTTCGGTGCCGCGTGCGATAGCGTCTCCTGAGCGAGCCTCGTTGCGAGTACGGCCGACTTCCACACGGATTTCTTCCCGCATTTCGGCTCGCAGCCCATCGCGCATATCTTTAAAACCCTGCCGGATGGAATGGCTCTGGGCGGCTTTGAGTTCATTCAGACCATCGCGGAGGAGACGTTGAATCTGGAGTTGGTCAATGGTGCCCTTGGCGCTGTCGGGCTCACCCTCAGGCATGGTCTCTTGGTGATAGTCAGACAACCACCTCTTGCTCGGGCGAGCGGCTGGCGAGGCGGCGGTGGGCGAAGCGGCGGCGCTGAGTCAGAAGTAGAAAGGACGGGGTCTCTTGCCACCGGGGACGGAAGCGGCCCCAGCCGGCGCAGCCCCACGTTAGGTGGCCCTACTTCAAGGGTTCCCCCGGGCACTACCCGACCACCCTGTGCTAACCGACGTTCGGCCTCTTCGATCAGCTGGGGAAGAGAGGGGTGTGGGAAACGAGACCAATCACACCCTAATGTGGGTGACACAGCACGCAGAAAGACCTCCCGAGCCAGGCGTCCTTGTTCCTTTGTCGAAGCCCGAGGAATTGCCTGGCCGGCCAACAGAAGGGCTCGGTTAACCAAGCCGCGCACGGTCTCGTGTCCCCAGGCAAGGCCCATCAGCCGAGCCATGGCGTCGTCTCGGGGCTGGGCGGTGCCGAGGGTCTTGGTCAGCTTTTTCTTCATGGCAACCCATGGTGTGTCGTCAGGGAGGTTGGCCGGAAAGGCTTCGGCCTCGGGGCCGATCCAGAGACGACACCATGTGGTTTTCTCTTCCTCACCAAATTTTAGTGCTCGGCAGTGAAGCTCAAAAATCTTGATCCAGTCGTGGATCATTTGCCGGGTGGCACTAAACTTAGGCGGTCCCTTGTCCATCGTGGCGGGGGAACCTGTGGAGGGAGAGCTCATCTACTATCTCGATCCTAACACAAAAGAGTTAATACACAGAATTTCACACACAGGATTTAAAAAAAAATGGCATGACAGGGCACAGGGCGACGGGAGGGTCCCCGACAATGTTCTGGGCCTATGTCCTGTGCTGGTGAATCGACGCCGTTTTAACCCCGTCGGGTCTACAGGGCCTGAACTTTGGCCAGGAGTCAGGGTGAATCCCCCCGGGACTGAAGCGTAAGATGTCCTGCATTCCTGTCCTCTTCTCGCCCAGAGAACCGTGGAGGGATTACTAGGTAGGCGCCACTCCTCGGCACCCGAAGAGGGAGTATGTGGTGGGAATCGCCATTCATCAACCCCACGGCCTCACCCTACCTACTTACCACCACCAAGCGCGGGGAGGACCTTAACCATACCTCGGGTCACTTGTCACGACCCTACCATACCTCACTGCCCCGGGCGCTGACTTGACTAGATCGGTGTGCTGCGTATCCACCCCGCCGGGTACGTTTTAACCCCGCGCAGGTCTACAGGGCTTGACTCGAGCCAGGAGTCAGGGAGCATCCCCCCCGGGTAAAAGATAAGGATGGGGACGGGAGAGTCGATCGTGGGCCAGGTACTAATCAACCCCGGCCTCCTGGCACAACACTGATACGGTACTCGCTGCCAAGAGGCCGAGTTAATCCTTTCCCTCCTCATACGACCGACCCGTTATCCTCCCCCTAAATGGTTAGTCCTTTCACGCACAGGCACTTCATAAGGAACTTCCCTGTTGCCCTAAACGTTACCTACCTATCCACCGGGGCACACGGCAGCCCGCCGAGCCGCGGCCGTCAGCTCGCCGTGCTTACCATATGATCCCGGTGTTCGTCAGTCACTCCACACATTCATACTCTATTCGGTGGTGGACCTAATACTCGTCACTTCCCTCACGACACCTCACACACTTACTAATGCGTGTGTCGCTCGCTGTCGCCAGAGGTGGGCGAGAGCGATGCCTGGGGCGACACTGCGATACTTTAAAAGACGACCTGAAACAAAAGTTTTTCAGCGGCAAAGCGCATAGATTATAGATAATAATAGAAATAAAATGTGCCTAACTGTAGTTTCCTAGGTAGCAAAGTATCGCAAAGCTAAATTTTTGGTATCGCAGTATCGCTGCGATTCTATCGCGATAAGAAAAAAAATTCGGTAGCGGGGCATCGCAGTATCGCGCATCGTTTCGAGAAAAACCGAAAAAGTAGCGGAGCATCGCGTATCGAACCAGCGGGAAAATTATCGCAGTATCGTTATCGCACTACCAAAAAAAAAAATTCGCGCCCCCCTCTGGCTATCTCTCTCTATCTACAGCTAAACCACGCCAGCCACTAGATCAGGATACTTTTCCCTGCGCCAATATGTTAAGCCCCGCTACTCTGGGGGAGACAGGGGGGCTCAACGTGGGGTTGAAGCTTCTGTTAGCGGACCCCCCCAACCCGCTACGGTTCTATCCAATCGGTCGCTGACGTGGCATGACAACTAACCCCAGCACCCCTACCTGTCGGGGGCCAGGTTGGGCGTATCTCCAGGTACTGAAGGTAAACGGGGCAGTGCCCGTGTCGTCGGAGATACGGGGAGCTTGTCTCCCCAGGCTGGTAATAGCCCCGGAATAGCCGGGGGCGACCCTCCCTGCCCCCCCCCCAAGGTCCCTGGCTTGATACAGGTCCCCCAGGGGCATCCTTAATCGCCTGCCCTATCATGCACTTAATCATATGGCAATACGTCACGTAAAAAAAAAACGGAAATGAAAGAAAGAATGAATAGAATGAAAGAAACAATAGACAGGAAAAAAGAGCAATCAATACAAACAAACAAACAAACATACAAACAAAAAGCAATACGTATCCATTTCACGAATGCATAAAAACACAATGGCGATATTCAACACTGCCCGGAGGGGGGAGGGGGGAGGGGAGGAGGGGAAAGAGGGTAGGGAGGAAGAGGGAGGGAGGAAAGAGAGGGGAGGAGAGGATGGAGGGGGAGGGGAGGACAAGGAGGATGAAGAGGGGAGAGGAAAGGAAGGAGAAGAAGAGGGGTGCAAGGAAGAGGAGGAGAAGAGGAGAGAAGGGGGAGGTCCGTGGTACCCTCCCCTCCCTCACTACCTTTTTCCACACACACACACACACACACACGCGCACATACGCACACACACACACACACACACACACACGCACACACACACGGCTCAATATCGGCTTTTGTGGCGTCGGCGTGGCGGTGTGTGTGTGTGTGTGTGTGTGTGTGTGTGTGTGTGTGTGGTGTGTGTCAGAGCCGTAGATAGCCCCTATCTACAACTCTGGTGTGTGTGTGTGTGCGTGTATAAGAAGGGAGAAAAAATAATAAACCTACACATACACACACCAACATAAACCATTTTTTGCACAGCTGCTGTTTGTGTTTGTTTGTTTTCGTGATTGTGTTTGTTTGTTGGTTTGTTGGTGTCCTCCCTGCCCCCCCCCCCCCTTTGCCACAACACGTACCCTGTCACTCAACACACACACACACACACACACACACACACACACACACACAATAAGAAATGACTGTTTGACACAATAAACAATAATAAATGAACAGACACAACTAGAACCAAAATAAATATGTACTTAGAAAATAGATAGATACACAGACAGACAAACAGACAGACAGAGTAATTAATGTATAGATAGATAGATAAATAAATGAGTGAATAGGACAATAGATAGATAAACTTAGCCCATCAGCGATTGCACCGTGAGACTGAATCGAGGCCTATTACCTGCATAGTCCGTCAACGCCAACTTCGGCTATATGGGCATGTGGCACGCTACCCTGAAACCGATCCTTCCCATCGGGTTGTATCTGTAAGAGACAATCCGGCGTGGAGGAGGCCAAAGGGGCGCCCACAAGGCTCGTGGCTGGGGCAAGTTGATGTTTCTTGTCGAGAGTTGCCTGGTATGGGAAAGGAGCTTGCAAGGGGACTCGCGCGTGGTGACCCCCGGGAGTGGCGTCGTAGGGTTGGCGAGGCGACGCGCCCCCCGGCGTATGCCCCCAATGATTGATTGACTCTCCCTCCCTTCCCCCCCTCCTTCCTTACTTCCTTTCTACTTGGTAGAAGGTATCTTTAGATAGTGTACATTAAATTGGGAAGGGCTGCCAAACTGGAACCCTTTGACAAACTGCCTTTTTTGGGCAAAATCCATAATGGCGGACCCTCCCATAGGCCAAAAAATTTATTTGCTCAAAACATGCAAACCTATACATCATTCGAACCCACCTTTAATGCTGATCCTTTTTTGTACAAAAGTCCCATGGCCCTAAAATCAACATGAAAATAGTTATAGGCAAAAAACTACTTTTTGGCCAATGAGAATACATAACCGGCCGCCATTATGGTTTTATCCCGATAACATTTTTCAGGTTGATTTTAGGGCCATGGTTCTTTTGTAATAAATGATCAGCATTAAATTTGGGTTGTAGTGATGTATAGGTTATCATGTTTTGAGAAACTTCATCTTTGGCCAATGACTGCACAATCGGCCGTCATTCGGGTTTTTTGCCTATAACTTCTTGTAGGTTGATTTTTGGACCATGGTCTTATGAAAATAATGATCATAATTAAATGTGGGTTTGAATGATGTATAGGTTTGCATGTCTTAAGCAACTTAATTTTTTGCCTTATGAGAAGGTTCGCCATTATGGATTTTGCCCAAACAAGGCAGTTTGTCAAGGGGTTCCAGTTTGGCACCCCTTCCCAATTTAATGTAGTCTACACTATCTAAAAATACTTTCTAACATGTTTCGTGAATTTGTAACAAAATGAACCATTCCGAGTCTTACTAGCCCTACTATTACTCTTCCAAGTTCCTCTTCTCTCTCATTTTTCTTCCTCTCTTACTTACTCTCACCCACCCTTCCTTCCTTCTTTCTTCTCTCTCTTCTTTCCTACGCACCCCCTCCCAAAATTACAATTATTTCATTCCCTTCTTCTCTCCTCCCTCCTTGACATAAAAAAAGATAATTTTGTAACAATAATAATAATAATAATGACAATGCCCACACCAGACACTACTAAGCCCCCCCCAAGTAACCCTCCCCCCTTCTCCCCCTCCCCCTTCTCTCCCCCCTCCTCCTCATTACTAGTGTGCTGTACTGAGCTCTTTTTTAATGTACTATACTTTTTACTTCTATTAATTACTAAAGGCAAAATAGAACTAGAAAGTAAGAAAGAGAAAGGGTGACTCTCTCTCTCTCTCTCTCTCTCTCTCTCTCTCTCTCTCTCTCTCTCTCTCTCTCTCTCTCTCTCTCTCTCTCTCTCTCTCTCAAGTCTCATAGAGGGAATCACAGTAATTTGTTCCTCCCTCCCTCTTCTCCCTTCCCTTCTACCCTTCTTTATTCCTTACTCCTTCCTACTTCCTTTCTTCCTTCTTCCTTCCCTCTCCAATCCTTGCTTCGTTGCCTTTAATATTTCCCCTCTCTCTCTCTCTCTCTCTCTCTCTCTCTCTCTCTCTCTCTCTCTCTCTGCTAGTGAGGATTAGTGGTGAAGATGATGATGAAAACGAAAAAGAAGCCGAAGGAAAGAAGAAGAGGAGGGAAAGGAGGAGGAGATAGAGGAGGAGGAGGAGGAGGAGGTAACATCCTTTTAGAGCTCTCCCCATTTAACACACATTTCCTCTCTCCTTCCTTTCATCCATTTCTCTCTCTCTTCTCTCTCTCTCTCTCCTCTTCTCTCTCCTCCTCTTCTCTCACTCTCTCTCTCTCTCTCTCTCTCTCTCTCTCTCTCTCTCTCTTTCTTCACTACTTTGGGGTTTGGGATTTATTCCCTTTTTTTATGTTGATGTGGCAAGACCCCTGAAGCTCTCTCTCTCGCTTTCTCTTCTCTCTCTCTCTCTCTCTCTCCTCTCTCTCCTCCTCTCCTCTCTCTCCTCTCTCTCTCTCTCTCTCTCTCTCTCTCTCTCTCTCTCTCATAAAGGTTTCTCTTTGCTTCGTAATCCCACCCCTTATATTGTTTTTTGCTTGAGGAGGAGGAGGAGGAGGAGGAGGAGGAGGGGAGGGGAGGAGGAGGAGGAGGAGGAGGAGGAGGAGGCAACTCAGCTCCTCCTGACATTTGTAGAGAAAGTAAGTTCTTCTCGAGGCGTTATATTAAGTTTCCCAATTATCTCTCTCTCTCTCTCTCTCTCTCATCTCTCTCTCTCTCTCAATACTCCCCTTAACCACATTCTCTGGACAACCATCACCACCACCACCACCGTCACCACCACCACACCACCACCGTCACCACCCACCACCACCACCACCTCACCACCACTCACCCCCACCACCACCATCACGACCACCACCACCACCACCACCACCACCACCACCACCATCACCACTACCACCACCACCACCACCACCACACCACCACCACCATCATTTTATAGTGTATTTAAAATGTACGACAACACGAGGGCAGTAGACGTAGTTTACCTCGATTTTCAAAAAGCGTTCGACAAAGTTCCTCATAAGCGTCTCATTAGCAAAGTAAAAGCTCATGGTATAACAGGCCATCTTTCAAATTGGATAGAAAACTGGCTGTCAAATCGTGTAAATAGTGGTGTTCCTCAAGGATCAGTTCTCGGACCTATCCTGTTCTTAATATACATAAATGACATTGACGAGGGAATCACATGCAGGATATCGAAATTTGCTGATGACACGAAAATCACAAACATAGCCTCTACAGAATCTAAGCGCCAACTCATACAAAACGACTTAAACACGCTAACAGAATGGTCAAAAACATGGCAAATGAATTTCAACCTTGACAAATGTCATGTACTACATATCGGTAATAACAACCCTCATAAAAGTTACGTGATGAACGATTTCCAACTAACAAGTGTTGATAAAGAAAAAGATTTAGGCGTTATAATCTCGAAAGATCTCAAACCGAATAACCAAATTATAGAGGTAGTAAAAACTGCAAATAAATTGGTTGGCTTTATTGGACGAACTTTCAGTTTCAAATCTGAAAAAGTTATACTCACTCTTTTTAACTCGCTTGTTCGCCCCCATCTAGAATACTGTGTGCAGTTCTGGTCACCTTATTATAAAAGGACATAGATAAACTAGAAAAAATACAGCGCAGAGTAACCAAAATGATACCTAGATTGCGTAATAAATCTTACGAAAATCGGCTCAAAGAACTTAACTTATTCCCACTAACAAAACGAAGGATAAGAGGTGACCTCATCGGAGTCTTTAAAATCTTCAATGGTTTTTACGAACGTA
>JACEEZ010003731.1:87500-147500 GCA_016584305.1 Chionoecetes opilio | reverse complement strand
TTCTTCTAAATTTCAGCTGTATTTCATCATAGTTAACCATATTATCAGGTAAACATAGGCATAATTTTAAGCATGAGACCTTAAATGAAGATAGAATGGAATTTTCGCCTCGTTTAAAAAAAAGAAGGCGTTATTTACCTTGATGGTGGTGGTGGTGGTGGTTGGAGGCAAGACTGTTACTTGGGACAGTGTGCGTGTAGCCTCCCCAGCCCAGCGCTCACCCTCTCTGTACACGCTATCAGTCTGTCAGAGATCAAACCTGTATTAGTAACGTGATGCTATAATAATCACCACAAATAAACATACTTAATTGACTTATACTACGTGCATAAGGATCAATATATAAAATTTGATTAATCCGCAAAAAAAAAAAAAAAAAAAAAACTTGAAAAAATACATAACCGATTTATTTTCTATATTATTTTCTACTGTATATTTTGTTATGAAATTTTAGAGGATATTACTAAGAGAAAAACACCTACACTGCAGCCTTGATTACCTCCGCCAACGAAGTTGGAGGGAGGTTATGTTTTCACCCCGATCTGTTTGTTTGTTTGTTAGTGTACAGGATTTCTCGAAAAGTTACGAATATATTTGGACCAAACTTAGTATACCAAGTCTATTTGGTATAAGGAAGAATGATTCAATTTTGGATGAAATCGAATCACAACTGTTTGTTTTAGAGCGCATACCTCCGGCGGAGGTATGCGCTCTACTGAGTGCCCCCCCCCTAGTTATGTATGTTTTCCTCCTATAGCCTAAACTTGAACATTACTCCCTTGTGTATGTATGTTTGTAACCTATGCCTCCATGGTTTGGTTTTCATATTTTATACCTCCATGGATTCACGTTGGATCACCCAGGGGGGAAGGAAGGCGGGGAAGGGGGGGGGGGGGGATCACGCAGGGCTTTCCAATAGGTTACAATACAGCTGAACTTAGTATAATGACACTATTGGTAAACTCCGCGAGAGACGGTGACCCCACGCTATAAAGATGCGCTACTGTTCAGGTTATTGTTTGAGGCAAGATCTATAGACTTTTAAAGATAAAGTATAGTAAAGTAAGTAAAGTAAGTAAAGTAAAGTATAGTATAGGAAAGTAAAGTATGTCTATTAATCTTGGTTTGAGGTTTCCTACACTTACTCATTCGTATCTATTGATTTGAGGGAGGAAATGTCACAGAATGATTCGCAATACTAACATGCCTATTTTTCGACTCCTGACTTTTTAATTTATTGATCTTATCTTATCAAAGTCTTCTACTAACCCTCAACCGTCTTGGAAATCAGTTAGGTGGAAAATCATAAGCACAAAAATAAAGAAATGCAGATAAGAGTTAGAGTGACTTCCCATACGCCCTTGGTGGGTTTTTTTCTTTTATTGTCTAGTTTTCATTATTTTTCATGACTTCCCTAACCTAACAGTCCCCTGAGCCTCTAATCACCAGCTTCCCTTATTAAACTACCACATACAAAGATGCTCAGGATAGATTTTTCAGGATAGGGTAAACAACAACAAATTTATACTCATTGGGGATTTTAATATTAATTTACTGGAACATACTACACACATTCCAACAAACAATTTTCTTAGTAATTTACAAACCCTACATTTTTTTCCTCACATTGCAAGACCAACTAGATTTCCAGATACCCTAAATTTAGCTGAACCATCCCTATTAGATCACATATATACAAATCTTTCTAGAGATTTCACTTCCGGAATAATACACTACCCTATATCCGACCACTTACCGATTTTCTTAAATTTTTCTCTACCGCAGATAAATAATAAGCTCCATAAAATAGTATATAGAAATTTTACTCCTGAAAATAGACAACTTTTTTCCGAGAAGCTTCAACTCATATCTTGGAACGATCTTTTTGATACGCATGATATAAATTTTAACTATAATGAATTTCTTAGCAAAATCACGCAAATATACAATGCATGTTTTCCATTAAAAACAAAATACCTCTCTGAGAAAAGATTAAACAATCCATGGATAACATCAAAGGTGTTGAAATACGTCAAAACCAAAAATAACTTATTTAAAGATTATAAAATAGGTGCTGTAACTGAAAACCATTACAAAGAACGCCGTAATGTTCTCACAAGACTGATAAGAAATTCAAAATATCCTATTATAAAAATATATTTACGAATTTTAAAAATAATACAAGAAAAATATGGAATACCATTAATGAACTGAAAAACAACTACAAAAAAACACAAGTTGACAAAATTTTACTAAACGACAAAATACTTACCCAGCCTTCAGAAATTGCAGAAGCTTTTAACGATTATTATGCCAATATTGCACCAAAATTAGACAAAGACATTCCACTGCCTACTTGTAGCCCACTCCAATTCCTAAATGGCAATTACCCTTCATCCATGTCAGTGCCTCCTGTCCTCCCACAAGATGTCTCTCTTGTTATAAATTCTTTAAAGAACAAAAATAACGATGTTCACGAAATTCCTGTATTTCTCATCAAAACTAACAGTAATGCTTTAGCCTTACCATTATCAATATTGTTTAATCAATCGGTCGAAAATGGCATTTTCCCGCATTGTCTTAAACACGCGACTGTAATTCCGATTTACAAAAAAGGATCTAAAGATTGTATTGGGAACTATAGACCTATATCCCTATTGACTACTTTCTCAAAAATATTTGAGAAAATTATGAAAAAACATCTAACCAGTTTTCTTAAAAAAAAAGCCATCCTAACAAATAAACAATTTGGTTTTCGACAAGGCCTGAATACCTTTGACGCTCTTAATGAATTTACTGAAAAAATTTACTCTACTCTAGATTTACAACATTCTCATCTCAGCATTTATGTCGATTTTTCAAAGGCTTTTGACACAGTCAAACATGATATATTACTTCAAAAGCTAGAACACTATGGTATCCGGGGTGTCATAAAAAATTGGTTTAAAGACTATCTTACCAACAGAACGCATTCCACAAAATTCTCAAATCACTTATCAACACCCGCATTAATACGTTATGGAGTTCCCCAGGGTAGTGTACTCGGTCCAGTACTTTTTCTAAAATACATAAATGATCTCCCCCAATTATTTCCAAATCTAAAATCAATACTTTTTGCCGATGATTCAACTTTTTACATCAGTGGAGAGAATCCTGAAACTCTAATAGAAACAGCTAACAGTGACCTCAAATTCTTCCATCAATGGTGTGTCAGTAATAGATTAACAATCAACTTAGATAAAACCCACTATATGTTATTTACCAATAAACCAGTAAAATCATTGCCCCCTTTAAAGTACGATACTTCTACAATACAAAGAACAAAACAACATAAATTATTAGGGGTAACCTTTGATGAGACAATGACGTTTAAACAACACATCTCTGAATTAGTCCTCAAATTATCGAGAATTGTCTCTCTATTACTTCAAGTGAGAGATCTCATGCCAAATGATGTTTTAAAGATATTATATAATGCCCATGTATTACCACATTTACAATACTGTACTCCCATCTGGTGTAATACGTATCCTACTCACTTGCTTCCCCTTCTTATTACTCAAAAGAAAATCATAAGAATCATTACAAATAGTGGTTACTTTGAGCATACACAACCTCTTTTTAAGACTATGAACATGCTAAAACTCCTTGACCTTAATAAGTTACAAATTGCAACATTCATGTATAAATCATTCAGTACAGATAATATACCACTACTGTTACCACAACACAATTATCCTACCCGCACACGTGAAAACCTAAGAATACCTCAACACACACTGACAATTTTTCAACACTCAATTGCCTATACTGGTCCTAAAATATGGAACAATGTACCTGAGAATATAAAGTCATTACCCACTATCCATGCATTTAAAACACAATATAAAAAAACATATATTATCTCAATACTAACTATCACTATCACTGTCTCCTCCTTTATCTTCCTGATACAATTTAAAATTATGGTGTTTCCAAATTATGAAATTAAGGTGATTTAAAACATGGTGCCTAGTATAATAAGATATTATCATTTATGAAATTAACTATATATTTACAAATTGGTGTTAGGGTTAGGTGCCAGCATCGCATGTTACTGGCACTCTTATAATTTAAGGATGGATCTGGGCTCAATTTTGTAATATTTACTACCTTGATAAAACTGTGACTAAATTTACAAAAAAATGCTGCCTAAAAAGCTATTTATTAGCTTCTAATGGGCTGCTTATATATGTTTATTATAAAATACAATTTTTTTAACTTATATGTATGACCTATATAAGTATAATAAAGTGTTTCAAGTGTTTCAAGTGTTTCAGGGGCGTGGGATGTGAAAGCAATACCATAGCTCTGCAGTTAAAAGTAGTAGGCTACATCCCTCATTACTATTCATTATTCTACTAATTCGTGATAACAACAAAAGAAAATCTGACAGAACGTTCTCAAGAAGCTACGTGCGTGCGTGTATGTGTGCAATCCCGCTTATTTTTTTTTTTTGTGTGTGTGTGTGTGTAACCCCGCCCAAAAACATGACTAGACTCCACTGTCCATCCTTATTACCTTGTTATCTTAGTACCAGGTGTAAAGAAGAGTTCATCAGAGACAAATGAACTAATTAGTGCTTCTATATGAGTCTCGGCAGCCCTGTCTGTGTCAATTGATAGATTGATCTAATGCCAAAAAGGCAAAAGAGGGGGAAATGTGCCAGACATCAGAGGTCATATGGCACTATGGCAAAGCATAAAAAAGGGGAGGGGTTACAGAGAAATAGTGAAACGATGAGGGAAGGGGAAAGGAACGGATTGTTACAGCAGGATGGTCGTGTCTCGAGCCTTGGCGCGAGATTCGCTATGCGTGACTCAATGACCACTAAACACTACCTTCTCAAACCACGTAATAAGTTAACGATTCTTCTACTCAAGGCATAACTTTGACACACTAAGATCCCCGAGTCACCGTCATTCTCTCTACGCTTCAAGAGTCCCCACAGCCATTCGTGCTTCCCCCTCAAGGCTGCCAGAGTGGTGATTGGCATTACTGGCGGCCCCCTGCTGGTGATGCAATGTTATGTCTCACCAGGAGGGTGGCTGCTGGTGCCAGGATGCTCCCTAGGCCTAACACCCAGCAAGACAAGTCAGTTATGCTGGTAATAACGTACACTTACCACAATAAACACAAGTGGGCAGCCCACACCATCGAAGTAAACACTAATAAACAACAAACTGACGCCGCTTTAACTGTTCATGTAGGTAAAAAATACGGAGATGAAACTCATAAAACTAATTAATTAGGTAATCTCTTGTTCAATAAGAAATTCTCAAAAAATTTGTATTATGATCAAATTGAATTTATTACTTCCATACTGTATAGAAGCAAAGCACACACACACACAATATATATATTATATATATATATATATATATATATATATATATATATATATATATATATATATATATATATATATATATGTATATATATATATATATATATATATATATATATATATATAAAGAATGAAAAGAAAGAGAAATGTCAAAGTGGAGTCACACAGTTGATGTGCAGCATACAGCTGGCAACGTAACGTCATGTGACTGACACACATGTCCGAAAACAGTAATAAAAGTGTACTGTACTCTCCCTTGCCCCACATGCCCGGCCCTGGCCTGCCTGACCTGCCTTGCATACAGCCTGCTTCACGCCCTCACACAGCCTTCACTTTCAACTCCCCGGCCTCCTGTTGCTGACCATACTGCCAATACCCAGAGCCTGCCGCTGCCCGCCACGCATGCTGAGGGGCAGTGGCAAAGCCGTCTCTATGTAATACGTCTACTAAAATAATCTACGTCTCTATGTATGCTTTGGCAGTGGCGTACCGAGGGGGGGGGGGGCCATGTGGCCATGCCCTCCCCCTTTGCATAGAATAAATATATATATATATATATATATTAGGGTGGAGCGAAAATGACCGTTTTTGCAACTTTTTTTGTGATTCGTTTGCCCTACCTGGTACCGGTACCGGTACCAATTTTCCCCTACCAAATATCAAATATATGTTTATCAGTATAAAAGATATACTGTTATCTTCGGAAATGCTTGTTCTATAATATTATCAAATAAAAAACCGTAAAACACACTAAAGAAAGGCCATTATGAGACTCAAGAAATATGCATGAACTTGATGCTCCCTCCTTGATGCACCAACTCCAGCTCCCATTTAATATTTTGCTCGAAAATATTTTACATGGAGAATATCAATAGAAGCGGAATTTCATTAGCTTTCCATTGATATATTTCGTTGTCTGATAAATAAATTAGAACCATGTATAAATTAGCGTTAACTAAATAAATAACCATCAATCGGGAAAAACTACCCGATTTCATGATGTTATTTATTTAGTTAACGCTAATTTATGCATGATGCTAATTTATTTATCAGAAAACGAAATATATCAATGGAAAGCTAATAAAATTCCGCTTCTATTCATATTGTCCATGTAAAATGTTTTCGAGCAAAATATTAAATGGGAACTGTAGGTAGTTGGTGAATATCAAGTTCATGCATTTTTCTTGAGTGTTTCATAATGTCCTTTCTTTAGTGTGTTTTACGGTTTTTTATTTGATATTATAGAACAAACATTTCCGAAGATAACAGTATATCTTTTATACTGATAAACATATATTTGGTAGGGGAAAATTACCATAAGCTGGCTAACACGGGCGGCAAGTGGAGTTTGTTGGTCCTCCAGCTCGCTTCGACGGGCGGCATTTGGCTTGAAGCCGCGTCTGTCGCAGCCACAACAAGGGCTGTGACGTCACGTGCAAGACACCTATAGCGCCTGTAGGCAGTGACCCAGGGCTCGGATGGTAGGCTCTGGAGGATCACTTGAGGCTGTGATGGTTGGTCCTCGCCCGTGGTGGCGCAGGCAGGATCTTTATAGTGACGCCTGTGATTAGAGGCTCATGCCGCCCCCCTGTGTCCTCCGATGCACTCGCTATCGAAGGTAAAGTTAATAGGCAGGGCATGTGGGTGTTCTTAGGCCACTCGACGGTGCAGAAAGGTTTTAGTTTTCGTCGGGGATCGAACTTGGGTCAACGAGAACGCCAGTCGGAGACGCTAACCACTCTGCTATCCCGTCCCCATAAATATATATAATTTATATATATATGGATGAGCAATAAGTGGTTATTGTTTCAAATCTATGTAGAAAATTCTTTTTGACACAGTCATAGGTCCTAACATACATATACATATATTAAGAAGGTCTCCAACAAATAATAATGGCATAATGATGTTCCTTGACCTTCAAAACATAGGGTTAGGAACTTGAATGAACTGATTTGGTGAGTAATAAGAAAGTTACGGCTAAAAATGTGTTTTTCCTCAATGGCGTAGCCTAATTTTCATAAAGGCTGATTCACACTGGCGTTTTTTCAGCATTTTTATCTGACGAGAAGGGGTCTGGGTCTGGTGGTGTCATGATCGCAATAGTTTTCAACAAAAATCACACACCGATCGCTCGGTCTTTCAAGAGACCGACTTCTCGTCAGATAAAAATGCCGAAAAAGCGCCACTGTGAATCAGCCTTAATACTACACTTTTGAGTCATTTCCGCACAGTATATATTAGGGTGTAATTTTTTTCTGGTATTGTTGGGGTGTATCTTAACATCATGCAAGTGAAAGCATTTCTTTTGCATTTATTTCCGGGTTCGGCACTTATACGGCATAATCTTACTGGACTAATGGGTGACGCGGGCCCCTGCCTTCCATGGCTTGGCGGCGCCGCGTGCCTCAAGGGCTGCCGTGACCCTCGACCATGGCGTCCGTAATGCCGCTACCCATTGGCCCTGATCTACTGGCATGTTCTCTATGCATAACATTACAACCTACCACACACACATGCACAGGAAAGTTAGAGCATGTATAGCAAAAAAGAGGCACTTTATTCTAGACCGCTACAATGTTTTCACACCCTTTTCTCTCTCTCCCTTGAGTCAGGAATTGCCAAACAGCAGTCCCGATTGACCAACGAGAACCCCACCCCCATATACCGCTGTGTTACATTCTTCCATTCTTCCCCGCTAAACTACAGTCATCCATCAAATTATAACAGACTAAATCAGTTAAATGGACACACCAAATATGGCGCAACACACGTCCATGCCAGAGGGAGAGGGTAGGAGCACAGGCGAGGGTGTCTTGCCCTACAAAGTTTGAGGTCCTCTTGTCATTGCAATCAGCCTCCCTTTCATATCGTGGCATTTGAGCACAACGCACACGTAATGTCCCCCTTTGGTGCATCAGCAGGTCTCCATCTCACCCCCCGCCTCACTGACATGCACGCTCAATATTTCTTGTCTGGCGGAGGGGCGAGGAGTCATGAATTACACCATGGCATTAATTCACCCCCTTCTCTACCCTGTTGCTGTCAATGGAACACAACTGTCTGTCTTTGAGCGACATCCCCGCTCACATGAGTATTGAGGACTGACATATGGCGTGGTTGAGATAAGTCAGGGGGAGACATAAAAACCTGAGGAATAAAATAGCATCACCCAAGGACACAGTCAAGATTGAAAGTTACTCCTCCCGGTAAACCTGTGACTGCACCTTGGCTCTTTTCTGGCATGAGCGAGGTAAAAGAACTTGCCTGCAAAACGGCATTTCCCTCTACCAGATTTGTGCTGTGTAAACTTATGAATATCAAAATGCATGTTTGTAGAAGTCATTTTTCCAACACCTCGCTCTTCAAAGAATGCACTGTATGTACATGAATAAATTGTGGATGTAGTGATGAATTCATGTTGACACTGCCATGAGCCAGCTGAGAATCATTGACTTCATAAGAATGAACCACTCGCTGTAGCCAAAGTGATGGTCAGCTGCATGATAAATGGCCTCAAATGTGATAATAACTTATTTGTTGCTGCACTTCACTCCTCTACAGACATTATATTATAGCTCTTGTAATCTGACACCAGAGGCAGATCCAGACACACAGGAGGCACGGGATGGAAGCCACTCCTTGATTCAACCTTTACCCAAAATCTACGAATGCAAAATCTGCTTAAATATAACATTTTCCAAAAAATCTTGAATATTCAAATGCATTCATAAAATAATAATTCTTAAAATCTAATATGTGCTAGGTAAGAGAGAGAACAAATTGCAATGAATAAATGTTTTGCAATCCAATTCCTGGGCCTTTACGTGCCTGGATCTGTCCCTGGAAATAAAGACTAGCACACTTGCATTGATTCATGAGGTAAGACTTTCTGGACTTCAGTACACACAGAACACACGCTGGCTACTCCCTCGTCCTGCAGGCAAAGGGAACCACAGTGGCTACTCCCTCGTCCTGCAGGCAAAGGGAACCACAGTGGCTACTCCCTCGTCCTGCAGGCAAAGGAAACCACAGTGGCTACTCCCTCGTCCTCCAGGCAAAGGGAACCACAGTGGCCACTCCCTCGTCCTGCAGGCAAAGGGAACCACAGTGGCTACTCCCTCGTTCTGCAGGCAAAGGGAACCACAGTGGCTACTCCCTCGTCCTGCAGGCAAAGGGAACCACAGTGGCCACTCCCTCGTCCTGCAGGCAAAGGGAACCACAGTGGCTACTCCCTCGTCCTGCAGGCAAAGGGAACCACGCTGGCTACTCCCTCGTTCTGCAGGCAAAGGGAACCACAGTGGCTACTCCCTCGTTCTGCAGGCAAAGGGAACCACAGTGGCTACTCCCTCGTTCTGCAGGCAAAGGGAACCACGGTGGCTACTCCCTCGTCCTGCAGGCAAAGGGAACCACAGTGGCTACTCCCTCGTCCTGCAGGCAAAGGGAACCACAGTGGCTACTCCCTCGTCCTGCAGGCAAAGGGAACCACAGTGGCTACTCCCTCGTCCTGCAGGCAAAGGGAACCACGGTGGCTACTCCCTCGTCCTGCAGGCAAAGGGAACCACAGTGGCTACTCCCTCGTTCTGCAGGCAAAGGTAACCACAGTGGCTACTCCCTCGTCCTGCAGGCAAAGGGAACCACAGTGGCTACTCCCTCGTCCTGCAGGCAAAGGGAACCACAGTGGCTACTCCCTCGTCCTGCAGGCAAAGGGAACCACTGTGGTTACTCCCTCGTCCAGCAGGCAAAGGGAACCACGTGGCTACTCCCTCGTCCTGCAGGCAAAGGGAACCACAGTGGCTACTCCCTCGTTCTGCAGGCAAAGGGAACCACGGTGGCTACTCCCTCGTCCTGCAGGCAAAGGGAACCACGGTGGCTACTCCCTCGTCCTGCAGGCAAGGGAACCACGGTGGCTACTCCCTCGTCCTGCAGGCAAAGGGAACCACAGTGGCTACTCCCTCGTCCTGCAGGCAAAGGGAACCACAGTGGCTACTCCCTCGTCCTGCAGGCAAAGGGAACCACAGTGGCTACTCCCTCGTTCTGCAGGCAAAGGGAACCACAGTGGCTACTCCCTCGTCCTGCAGGCAAAGGGAACCACAGTGGCTACTCCCTCGTCCTGCAGGCAAAGGGAACCACAGTGGCTACTCCCTCGTCCTGCAGGCAAAGGGAACCACGTGGCATATCCTCGCCTGCAGCAAGAACCACATGGCCCCCTCTCCTGCAGGCAAAGGGAACACAGTGCCTCCATCGTCTCAGGCAAGGACCTGGACTACCTGTCGCCAGGGACCAATGGCTAATCATCATCCTAGCAAAGAACCACAGTGCTACCCCGTCTCCTCAGGCAGAGGGAACCACATGGCACTCCCTCGCCCACAAAGACCCATGGCTACTCCCTCGTCCTGCACAAAACCACAGCTGCTACTCCCTCTCCTCAGGCAAGGAACCACAGTGCTCCCCCCCCTCAGAACCACAGTGGCCTCCCGTCTCAGCAAGAACCACTGGCTACTCCCTCGTCCTGCAGGCAAAGGGAACCACAGTGGCTACTCCCTCGTTCTGCAGGCAAAGGGAACCACCGAGCAAAGTCTGCCATCATTCACACTCAATGCCCTCCTTCCTCCTACAGAAAGCTGGGTATTGAGCAAGGTTTCTGTGATGACTATTGCTGGAGTGTACTCGTCAAGGCTGAGATACTGTCCAGGATATGTAAATTTCAAACACACTTGAAAAAAACAATATTCTGTGTAGTAAATAATCAATAAACTAGAAATTACACACCATTCTGTACACAATATTTCAAACATACTTAAAAAATAGAAATACAGTGCATGAAATATTTGACACACTCAGAAGTAGTATTTTGTGTAGAAAATAATGATATGATGCACTCAAAAAGGTAATATTCTGTGCACCAAACATCTGATGCACATCCACGGGAGTAGAATTCTGTGCTCGAAACATTCAGTTCATAAAGATGTGAATAAAGATGTGAATAAAAACACTGAAAAAAAAACCCAATATGCTTTCATACAATACTCTTGAAAATTTATGGCCCCATTATTGTCTCCGTTAATTCAGCAACATTCACAGCCACACCTTCCCTCCCCACACCCTGCAACCATACGCCTTCCCTCCCCACACCCTCAACCATACACACCTTCCCTCCCCACACCCTCAACCATACACCTTCCCTCCCCACACCCTGCAACCACACACACCTTGCCTCCCCACACCCTGCAACCATACACCTTGCCTCCCCACACCCTCAACCATACACCTTGCCTCCCCACACCCTCAACCATACACCTTGCCTCCCCACACCCTCAACCATACACCTTGCCTCCCCACACCCTGCAACCATACACCTTGCCTCCCCACACCCTGCAACCATACACACTTGCCTCCCCACACCCTCAACCATACACCTTGCCTCCCCACACCCTCAACCATACACCTTGCCTCCCCACACCCTCAACCATACACCTTGCCTCCCCACACCCTGCAACCATACACCTTGCCTCCCCACACCCTGCAACCATACACCTTGCCTCCCCACACCCTCAACCATACACCTTGCCTCCCCACACCCTCAACCATACACCTTGCCTCCCCACACCCTGCAACCATACACCTTGCCTCCCCACACCCTGCAACCATACACCTTGCCTCCCCACACCCTGCAACCATACACCTTGCCTCCCCACACCCTGCAACCATACACCTTCCCTCCCCACACCCTGCAACCATACACCTTGCCTCCCCACACCCTCAACCATACACCTTCCCTTCCCACACCCTCAACCATACACCTTCCTCCCCACACCCTGCAACCATACACCTTGCCTCCCCACACCCTGCAACCATACACCTTCCCTCCCCACACCCTGCAACCATACACCTTGCCTCCCCACACCCTCAACCATACACCTTCCCTTCCCACACCCTGCAACCATACACCTTGCCCCCACACCCTCAACCACACACACCTTCCCTCCCCACACCCTGCAACCATACACCTTCCCTCCCCACACCCTGCAACATACACCTTGTCTCCCACACCCTGCAACCATACACCTTGCCTCCCCACACCCTGCAACCATACACCTTCCCTCCCCACACCCTGCAACCATACACCTTGTCTCCCCACACCCTGCAATCATACACCTTCCCTTCCCACACCCTGCAACCATACACCTTGCCTCCCCACACCCTCAACCACACACACCTTCCCTCCCCACACCCTGCAACCATACACCTTGTCTCCCCATACCCTGCAACCATACACCTTGCCTCCCCACACCCTGCAACCACACACACCTTGCCTCCCCACACCCTGCAACCATACACCTTGCCTCCCCACACCCTGCAACCATACACCTTGCCTCCCCACACCCTGCAACCATACACACCTTGCCTCCCCACACCCTCAACCATACACCTTGCCTCCCCACACCCTGCAACCATACACACCTTGCCTCCCCACACCCTCAACCATACACACCTTGCCTCCCCACACCCTCAACCATACACCTTCCCTTCCCACACCCTGCAACCATACACCTTGCCTCCCCACACCCTCAACCACACACACCTTCCCTCCCACACCCTGCAACCATACACCTTGTCTCCCCACACCCTGCAACCACACACCTTGCCTCCCCACACCCTGCAACCATACACCTTGCCTCCCCACACCCTGCAACCATACACCTTGCCTCCCCACACTCTGCAACCATACACCTTGCCTCCCCACACCCTCAACCATACACACCTTGCCTCCCCACACCCTGCAACCATACACCTTGTCTCCCCACACCCTGCAAACATACACCTTGTCTCCCCACACCCTCAACCACACACACCTTGCCTCCCCACACCCTCAACCATACACCTTGCCTCCCCACACCCTGCAACCATACACCTTGCCTCCCCACACCCTGCAACCATACACACCTTGCCTCCCCACACCCTGCAACCATACACCTTGCCTCCCCACACCCTGCAACCACACACCTTCCCTCCCCACACCCTCAACCATACACCTTGCACGCTAGCTCTTCACTATCACTAGTGTATACATTTTTGGCACTTATTTTCTTTGTATGAATGTTCTGTCTTTGGGTGAACCTCAGTACGTGCAAGACTTTGAACAACCTTTGTGTCATTCAGTCACAGGAACTGAGACTACTCTTCATGGCTAAGCTATGTACATACCTTCTCTCCACTGAACTCCAAATTCTCCCCATTTCCCAGAGTTGCGTGATTCTAATTTTCTCCTCTCAGTGTCACATCAAATTCTTCCTCCCGATCACAAATGTCGCATCACATCATCATCCTTCCCACCAGCCAATGTTGTTCCATCTCCCTCGTGCAATCAGCAAACATGAACCTATAAACCCCTTCTCTTCTCCCAAGTTCATATTTAAGGAGCTTTAAAAGGAGGCTAGATAAATTCATGGATGGGGCTGAAAGGTGGATGTAGGTAGTGTTAAGTAACAGGAACTACCTCGTGTAGGTCTCACTGCCTCTTGTATCTTCCTTATTTTCTTATGTTCTTATGTTCCACTGATGGTCCACACACACACAGGGAAGGTGACCGTGCAGTAAAAGTGACCAGACACAAAGTAGGCCACCAACACAGACCATACATTCACTCTCACACAACTGTAAAAATATACTTTTATCATACAACATAAACAGGACTCTCCCCTACATTTCCCCAATATATAAATCTTAGTGCAATGTAAAAATCTTTCAAAAACTTACACCGACAGTTTTTTTTCTGATGAGCTGTGAAAGTTCTGCGAGTCATATATACACCGAGCCAGTTGTTTGGGTACTAGGAACCCAAACTAACCAAATGAGGACTGATACATATACATTACACCTTCCTCCATCAGTGCTGTGCTTTGTGGCAGATGAGTTGAAAGGAATCAGATCAACACAACAAATATAAACAAACTGCACACAATGTACAAACTTCAGCCGCACCATTCTTGTATTGTGTTCCCTGAATTGACCTTCTCATCACTGGCTGCAGAGATAAACAGCATGAAAACAGACAATCAACTATACAAACAAAGTGTATCATCAACAACAACAAAAATGCAACAATAATAGTGATAAAACTGATTTGTCTTAAAGCTTACGCACCTGTCACAGCTTGAATATCGCAGGACTGAAAAAGATAGAAATTCATATTAAGATTCCAGTAAGCTTCAACATCCTCTTCCTTCCTTCTCTTCTGTCCTCCAGCTCGTCCCATCAGAGGTCAGCATCATCTGCCTCGTTGTCTGCCTCCTCGTCCTCCTCCTCGTCGTCGTCGTCGTCGTCGTCGTCCTCGTCCTCGTCGTCGCGGCGGCGGCGGTGTGCGTCAAACATGTTGTGGTGGTCAAGCTCCATGATGTCGTTGTCGGAGAGGGAGCCCGTCCTCCTCCGCCACACCTCACTCAGCTCCTCCGACACCTGTAAGGCCGGGGACAGGTGAGCAGTGGAGCTCCCTGATTTACTTATCCCAGCCTTGGTGAGCTGCCATCAGTTGACAAAGGCTGCCTTATGTAAAAATTGAGCCTGTCTATTAAAACATTGATATGTCAGCAAAAAAATACAATGAGAATGTTTCTTTATTCAAAGGAAAAAAAATATATGTTCAAATGAAAACAATATCATTGCATCTTTAGCCGGTGGTGGTGATTGTGGCGGTGGAAACCAAACACCCACCTTGTCAAAGTATTCTGTGTTGGTGTTGGGCTCTGAGGCGTAGCCGCCGCCCATGTCGTCATCCTCGGAGGAGTCTGTGGGATCAAGGAGAGACACGCCACTGATTCATCACATTGCAAAAAATAGTAAAATAAAGTAGTGCATGTATTATGTTACATGTATAGTAAGAAGCACTTTCCTGTATAGTACAAGGCCTCATACAGGTGACTCCAAATAATGTTAGTTTCTGAGACAGATATAAAAAGCACAGAAAGAAAAGGAAAACAAACTTTGCTGGCATTACCTCAGGAACAAGTCAGACCCCTGAACAGAAGGGAGCAATTCATTCACTCTATCCCTCACACACCAGCCCAGGCATAACCCACAGCCATCATTACCTTCTATGACATTATTGGCAGGGGGTTTCTTGACTGTGCACACAATCTGGGCCAGATCCGTGAAGCTGGCGGGCGATGCGTTGAGGCTGGCTTGGGAGTGCTTCTTGCGCTCGCTGGCGGAGTAGCAGCTGAGCTGGTAGAGGCCCTCCACGGTGCGGCCGCCCTTCAGCATGCCGCTGAAGTAACTCTTGCCGTGCTGGTACCCGACTTCCTTGATCTCATCGAAGGCCCCAAACTGCAGAGTCTGGTACTTGTCAATGGGCGGCCGGATGTACTCACAGTAGTTGCTGGCCTTGAGCTCCTCCAGCTGGCGGGTGCAGGACACATAGGACAGCCGGGACTGGATGTCATACAGGTTGGGGACCTGTCAAGCAGATACAGTAGCAGGTTATGCCTTGGCCATTACTACAAACACCCGTGTCATTTTTACCGGGCACCAGACCAACAGAATAACACTGATGTGTCAACAACAGCAGAGGCCAATCATCAGCACCCAACTGAAGAGTCTACAGCTGCAGAGGGACCTTAACATACATAATGAAGATAATAAATGAATGTCATGTGCATAGAAACAGCCTTGTAAATATATTATCTTTTGCTTTTTCCAGTTAAAACTTGGATTGGCAGAGTCCAATTAATTGCAATTTTTCTTTCCCAGATTCATGTCTTGCCATTATTCATCAGATGTTTTACAAGTCATGTCAGGAACATCAGCCTAACCTTGAGTTCCTTCCTCATGAAGTACTTGAAGGGGAAGAAGCGTCGGAAGAGCACACTCCAGCCCGACAGACAGTCCCCGTAGTTGGTGAAGCGCGTCTCGTACTGGCAGCCCACGTCTATGGCCAGGATGTTGCCCACACTCCACTTGCTGCGCATCACGTCACCTGCAGCCGGGGGGGAGGGGGGGGGGCGCCAGGGAGAGGGGCACCAGGGGGAGGCTTCACTAACAACACTCTCACAACATGGTATATCCAACAAGTCCCTCACTTATGTCAAGCTTATGAAAGGCAACAATGCATACTGTATTAGTTAAAACATAATGAAATGTTCTCTTCATCCCTGGAGCCTTCCCTTGACCATGGCAGTGATCTTATACTCAACAGATGGAATGCTGCTGCTGGAGGGAATGTTGTGCTGATGAACATAAGGTTACAGCTGTACGGTGATTAACAGAGACTCAGGAATGAGAACAAGTTAAATTACAATCAATATTTGTGATAATGGTATACAATATCATGTGTCTGTGATAATTAAATCCACGGTAGTAATATCTAAATGATCAGAAATCAATCAGAAAATTACCAAATAATTTATCCAAAAATTTGATAAACTTTATAATCTATACATTTTGCCAGGCATAAATAATTTTCATGTTGCAAACTAAAGGAAGCAAACTAAAGGCTCTTAAACAATGCAGCAAAGTATTGATGGAGAGCCCTACTGGTGCCTCATAGGATCCTATAGTCGCCGTACGTTAAGTTGGCAAAAATGGGACCCCTCTACTCCTCTTCCAAACACACGGGATTGGCTGCGGTGTTGGGTGTTGAGTGTTGGGTAAGAATGCCTTACTCCAAGTTCCGCCCTAAAGCCCCAACACCCAACACCTCAGCCAACCCCGTGCATTTGGAAGGGGGGAGTGAAGGGGCCCCATGTTCGCCAAGTTAACGTGATGTGACTATAGTCTTCTCAGTGCATCAGATGAGATGAAGACAGAGCATGGCCTAAGGTGCAGCATAAAGAATCACATTCGTTGAGTCTCACTTCAGCTAACATTGTGCTCAAGAGAAAGTGAAAAAAGCTGTGAAATTCAAAAGCTTAAAATGAAGTTGCATTTGCCTGCCATTTTCACAAAACTTGTATAATATATTGCTTAAAATCAAGAAACCTGAAACTATGCAACTTTATAGAAGCAATAATGATTTGTTTCTTATATTCGGTAAAGTTATTATGTTTTCATCACCACCAGAGCACCACCACCACCACAAGGGTCAACATGCTACTGGGACCTTCAACACCACACCTGCTGCCAACTCACCTGGGGCTGCGGGATGTGTGTGTGTGTGTGTATGCCTTCCAGGGAGGACCTCAAATTACACATCTACTCAGCCTCTTTCCTCACACCTGCACAGGCGCACATCATAATGCTCTTCACCAAAACTTCAGACTCAAGAAACCAAACCAATCCAAAAATTAAAACTGTTCATACATATATATGAATACAAATAAAAATAACTCCTGACAACTGTTTTCCTACAAACTTAACAACACTCTTCGTACTCTAGAAAATAAGGAACCATTACTTCTGACTTTCCCAAACGAGACGCAGGTACCAAACGTCTGTTACGACTTGCAATGAATCCGTTCTCTAACATATGACTGCCTAGTCATTACTTCTAACCAACAGTCAACTCCTTTCCTTGGTGATAAAGTAACAAAAGGTGTCACTTCCATCTACAGATTCATAAGTACAGAGAGTTCTCAAAGCCTATAAAAGCATTCCTCCTGACTAGATATCAACTCTTTCCTCATATGAATCAAAATAGCAAAGCGTTTCTCCTGCTTTGTGCCTTCCATCACTCGGCACCACCTGCACCACCTGGCACTACCTGGGCACCACCTGGCACTACCTGGGCACCACCTGCACCCTCGCCTCACCTGGCACGTTGTTGACGTAGCAGCCGTCAACAAGCAAGTGTCCATCGACGGGATCTGGTAAGGGGGGAATCAGCATGGCTATTGTCATGGAGGCGCGCACGTAACGCCAGACCACTCCTGGCAGGACGAGGCGGAGGACGGAGGGGTGAGAGACCTGCCCAGCACACCGCACAGCACCACGCCAGGCTGTCCCCCGACCCTCCTACCCTGTCACCTCTGGCCATGGTGAGGCTCATGTACTACCTTGACAAGGGTAGGGTTGTGGCTGGGTGGTGCCGTGTGGTGCGCCGCGCTGCTACCATTACACTTCTACCCTAAGGCTATCAGATCTACCACTGCCTATACTACTGTCATGTTAGGCATCTGAAATGGGTTACATGACAGGTTGTCTGTTTTCCATTGGTAATACCAAAATCTCTTTCCTATGTACTATAATAACCTGAACAGATACATTGCTCTAAATACTCATATAATCACAATAAATCAGGTATTACTGAGCTCCATACATGAATTCATGTAAAACTGCTTCTTTTCTCGTTAAATTTAGTCTTGTATATTGCCATTTTGCCAAAGTTTCTGTTGTAGTGTACAGGACGTCAACAGTGCCACTCAGCCGGACAGACGGAAATAAATAAAAGTTTTTGATGACTCGTACCGCCTCATCTAAGCAACACACTCCCTCTACTCTGATCTAAGACACCCACACATAAGAGAGCACAAGTAAGGGCCTACTACTACACACGGAGAGAGGATCATGCCACAAGACAGGTCCGCCGGGGTGACAGTGAGGGTGAGGGGGGGGGGGGGGGGACAGGAGAGGCGAGGTGGTGCATGAGGCATCAGGGAGGCGACACAGACATGCACACAGCAATAAGGGTTGTGGTGTGCCCTCCAACCCTTCACAGCTCGGCTTTCGCCACACTGCTCTCAGCGGCACCAGGATCAATTATTCACTCCATGATCAATTACGTAAATGTTGGCTGCCATTCATGAACTAATAGTAAGAGTTCAAATTGATGAGATTTTGAAACTCATGCACTATCATTCTACATATATATATCAGCCTTAAACTTTGATCCATTCTTCAGTCTGATTATGTATATTTCATAGTAAAGAATCGTAGTCACTAGCTCACTCGCTGAATACCTCCGGCAGCACACGCATGGAACACAGGGAGAGCGGCTGCTGACACTACTATTCATGAGCATAAGTGAGTGAGTTATAATCCAAGTGCCAAGACAAATCCATATGGCATTTTGTTATGTTATGTACAGTCTAGGTACAGAAGATCCTGAGTGAGGAATAACCAGACTCAGATCAATAAGACAGAGTAAGACCAATGAGGATGCAGCCATGAGCAGCAGCTTGACAGTGATTGGTGTTAGCATGAGTGGCTGGCCAAACACACGGCCGCATCAAGGGCCACCACGGCACAATAATAGTGTGTTAAGAAAAGCAAGATTTTTCTATATATATAAACTACACAGCTCAGGAGCCACGGTCTGAGACATTTTCCCATTGCAAGCATCACACTCAAGCCCTTGCACACTTTTCCCAACCTCCACTTGTCATTCCCCAGCCTCATTTTGCCCATTCCTTAGACCTCATTTTGTATTTTCACCAATAATTAATATACAAACAATCCTTTCACACTGTCATTATCAGTCTACTGATTTTCATATTTCTTTGTCTTACTGTAATTCAAAATAAGCTTTGAATTCTGTGTAAACTTAAAAAAATGTAGATGCATATTTTCTCCTTTTTTTTCTACCCACGGTCTGCCCAATGGCTCTGCACAATGATGTGACAAAAAATACAAGCTGTTATCATAAAAAAAAGTTGTTGAGCCTGACAAGGGACACAAACCAGCTGTGCACTGATCTGTCCTGAGCCTCAGCCAGCCCATCCTGCGTGGCTGCCACACTTACCACAACTTGAGGCTGGTCATGACTCAACTTCCAGACAACAAATGACAGCTTACTCACCTGCCTTCAGATGCTCACATTTCTATGGCACAAAAACACCCGTGGACAAAGAAAGACTTCACATCCATCTATCTGTCATCTACGGTCCCAAGCTTTCCCGCATGCTCCCCCTGACAAGGCCACACCTGACATGCTGTGTGGCCTCAGCACCAACACCTGCACTGCCCACCACAAACATGCTCATTCTCACTAAGTACTCACTCAAGTGAGTCTCATTACAACTAAGTTACTATGTCAACTTTAAAAGAGGATTATAATTATGTTGTATACAAAATTCACTATGGTTATAATGTGAAATTGAAAAATTGTTGTTGCTATAAAACAAAATATATCATGAAAGAAACCAGCAAAAAATGCTGCAATTAAATTAAAGAAACTAAGAGATCAACGCCAGCACTACTTGCATAGCAAGAGAAAAACAACTTTCCAACAGGACTGTCAGAGATGCAAAGTAAAAAAACCAAAGATGTGAAAACATCCTAAAAACTTAACTGAGTAACATTGTGTCATGAATGGTGAGACAACAGCCGGTGCACCATTAATCTCAGGTCTCTCAACACCCTCTGAGCCCACCCTGACCCTAGAATGAAGCTTGACACGCATACAAGTGGATCTCTTAGTTTCTGTGGTGGTGCATGAGGCCACAGCCAGCAGAGAGGGTGGTGGTGGTGGTGGTGGTGGTGGTGGGGAGTCTTGCACACATAACCTAGCTATACCTGGCAGGTTGTTGACATAGCCGCCATCGAGGAGCAAGTGTCCATCCTGGGGGTCGCAGATGGGGGGCATGTACCCAGAGAGGGACATGGAGGCACGCACGTACCGCCAAGTGCTTCCTGCAACACCCACGGCCACTTAATACCCCTGCCGGGCGCCACCACCACACACGCCTTAAAGCACTCCTGTCACCTTCTACAGTTAAAACAAAGTGACTCATAGGCTCAAACAGAGATGAAGAATGACAGGGGAAAAAAATTGCATCCTTTGAATGGTAAAAATCATGACTTTGAATCAGCACAATCACTGAGATAAGCTCAGGTTCTCTATGTATCAACCCTTTCATACTAACTAGAAACAACAAACTAGGGTCCTTGACCTTAGTTAATTCATTGTTCTATAGCATAATATTCAGGTCATGTGTGTGACTAGTCTCAAGTCTTCCAGTACTGGTATTGACACTTCCCACAGAACTCCCCAAACACCTCCATAAGCTGTATCGCCAAGGCCTCATCTCATTCTAGCAACACAGTTCACAGCCTCTATCTACAACGCTGTGGCCATCCTCAACACACACACACACCAGACACACTTAGGCAGGCTCTCAGGCCACAAAGTTTCAACCTACATAAAGTACCCGGGGTCAGGTCATATTACCCTGTGGACATTTCCCCCCTGGATGTATTGGATGGCACTGTGTGACAGCACAACGAAACACTGACCGAAACCATGGCTTTAAATAGTTTAGGTTAGGTTAATTTTGCTGACACTTTTTTTTCTTTTGCCAAATTAGTTTTATATGATAAAAAAAAAATGGGGTAAAATATCTGGAGGGGAGAATGTCCAGGAGGAGATAAGTCAGGGGGGGAAATGTCATTGGACGATAAATCCAGGAGGAAATATGTCCAACCCTCAAAGTAACCCTCAGAGACTAATCCTACACTGAATTCCTGGGGTGAGCGCCACATGTGCACCACCCAAGCTGCAGCCAACAGCAGAAGATTGCCATAGGGGCAAAGGAGGCCCTGCTGTGAAATACTCAAGTCCCCATACAAAGATTCCATTTATATCTGCCTTGAATCACAAATAACATTCAACAGTTGCACACTTTTCCATCTATTTCTATTCCTCCTCAAAAAAAGGTCCCCGTGAAACGAGTACCCAGCGCCGCCTCTGCCCTGCCCCACACCGTGATGGAAAGGATGCAATATGACACAGGACACAGGAAGGTGTGGGATCAAAAGTGGCATATAAAGTAATCCAAGCAAATTTGGGAGTATAAGGTGGAGACCAAGACACTAACAGGAGACAGGGGAGTGTGGGGAGTGTGTGGCTCTGCTTGGTGGCGGAGTCTGTGTACGTGTACAGACACACAGCAATAACAGACCCCACTGACATGACATGAATGACAATGTAATAACAGGTTAGGTTTGCAGTGTGATAAAAAAACCAATCTATAACAGCTCATCCTCCCTATCAACCCATGACTGCAAGACACATGTTTTACTGTGTGTACCTGTACATACACAGACTCACCCCCACACACACACACACACACACAAGCACACAGGAATCTTTAGCAATAGGGAAATAGGTTTTGAAACAAACCTTGGAAGACAAATCAATCTCAAGACTTGTACTGAGGTGTAGAAGGTGAAACACGAGACACATCTCAGTCACATCAACACATAGAGAACTGGCAAGCTTGGGAAATATCTCAATACTAGTGTCAGCTGGCAAACTTCCAAAAAAACCCACTAGTATGGAAGCTTATCTCCTCTCAAATATGTTTGATAAAAGTTGATTGTAAGAATAGTTATGATGAGTTTTTGCCTTCACATGACATTTGAGGCTTTATGGTTAATACTTCTTCAAGCTCTCAATATCATGTTCTTAACCTATATCCCCAAATAACTTGTTTGATAACTGACAAACCCATTTCTTGCTCATTAGAAAAAGAAATACTTGAGGGAGATGACTGAGCAGTGCTTTGAAACGTATGTCCTTATACTTTCTGAAGGCATTGTTGTGGTGACAAGATTTCACCCCCGGCTGGCTCCCACACAGTTCCTTGTAGCAAGATGGCAAAATACTGGTAGGCAGACCTGAGCCTTGATACACCAGCCTCTCCAAGACCCCGGATCTATACACTCAGGCTCACTGGACCACAGCCATGAAGGTGGAACTTTTTAAACTGCCCACAACATGTCAAAAACTTTAACACTGTAACTGTACCTGAACTTATATTAATGTATACAGTACCCTCAATAACACTGTAGTCGCCACTGCACTAATGTCGCCAGGCAAATTTTATAGGCGAATATTACGAAATTTAGCATCACTACAGACTTGTATGTGCCACTAAAGACAGGTACATAATACAAACTACTGTTCATGCCTCTTTAGTGGCACATACAAATCTGTAGTGATGCTAAAATTTGTAATATATGGCGCCTGGTGACATTAGTGCAGTGGCGACTATAGTGTTATTGACGGTAGCTATCTGTGGGAAATGCATAGAGCTAACCCTACACCCCAGTAACTCGACTTAACCCTTTGAGACCCAGAACATAATTTCCTTTGTAATTTGGGTACCATTAGACAATTTTTAGTGACTATAAGCAATATTTTATAGATATGACCTGTTTAGTATCCTTGTCCAGTGTCCACTAGTAAATTTGGTATATTCAGTCACTTTTCGTAATTTTATGGTTAACAACAGACAATTTTATATAGCAAAGGAAAGATCTGGGCATGAAGGGGTTAATGTATACAGTAGCTATCTGTGGGAAATGCATAGAGCTAAGCCTACCCCCTAATCCTAGCTATGGGCCGGGGTAAGGAGTGTGGAGGTGGGTTACCGTGGGTGTGGATGCGGGCGGTGGAGTCGGTGATGTCTGTGGTGAGGGTGAAGTAAGGCAGCCACAGGTCCTCGATGTTGGTGTCGCCCAGGGCCTCGTGGATCAGGGTGTTGAAGCCGGCGCCGGAGAACATGGACACCTCGGGGTAGGTCAGGTCAAACACCATCCGCCAGATTTGTGTCATTTTCTGTGGGCGAAGAATGAAGAAATGGTGGTGTTATAACTTTCTGTGGGAAACATGAAAACAGTACTACTAAGAGTCTACAGAACTTCATAACAGTAGCATTTCAATTTTTTCAATTTTAATTATAGAAAAATCAGAAATGTTTGAGTAACTATCTGATGTGTTTCACAGTCATCGGGTCCTTGGCGTCTGGCGAGCTCCCGGTGGCGCCCAACACCACGAGTGCCGGACACCCTTAGGAGACCCGACCCAGAAATGTTTCCAGAGTTGGAGCCAGCAGTCACCGCCTACCGGAGCTCCTGGCGGGGATAACAAGCCAACCCCCATGGCAGCGGGCCGGGCATCCCCCCATGGCCACTCTTCCCCCTCATCCCTGACGCGTAGCAGCCTGCTGCGCCCCCCCCACACGGAGGTGTATCCTGCTGAGTGCCCCGCACTCCTCGTCAGGATGGACAAGCCAGTCCTCGTGCCGCAAGCCAGCAGCACGAACACTCTCCTCTCTTCCGGGAACGGCGAGTGTAGCCATGCCCCTCGCCTCCCGTCTTTTTTGCCCGCAGCCTAGCGCCGCCGCACTGCCGCACTGCCGCACTAGACTGCCACCAATCAACGCACTCCACCTCTGCGACATCAAAGCATCTCTCTGACGGGCTCAAGCTAGCCCTTGGTCCTCCCCTGCTGGAGGCCCAATAGACACAAACAAACAAACCCTTTTTATATTCTCTTATTGTCTTCTTTATAGGGACTGGCAATCAAGCGGGTTTTTTATCACTTTTTTTCCCCTTGGCCAGTCCTTTGTGATGTAAAAAAAATATAAAAAAATAAAAAATAAAAATAAAAAATCAGTCTCCCGGCACTCACCATGCTCCACTCGCGTGCCTTCTGGGTGACTCGAGTAAGGTCCCGCTCCAGACAGAAGAGTGCCCCGATCAGCGCTCCGATGCTCACCCCCGCCACCATGTCAATAGGAATGCCAACCTCCTGCAAAGTAATAAGAAGAACATAAGAACTTAAGAAAATAAGGAAGCTACAAGAGGCAATTCTTTACAGACTGTGGAGGGGGAGAGAGAGCTTACCTTGATGGCCTTGATCATGCCGATGTGCGCCGCCCCCCTTGCCCCGCCGCCCCCCAGCACCAGCCCCACTGTGGTGCCCGTCAGGACCCTCGCCAGGCGGGAAAAGTCACTGTGGATGTTGGGCTCGGTGGAGAAGACCCGCTCCTTGTAGTACTCAATCTGGCGGTGATGTGTGCGTCATGACTCTCTCCACGTGTAGATAATTCAGAGGTGCATTGTATAAGAACATAAGAACATAAGAACATAAGGAAGCTATAAGAACATAAGAAAATAAGGAAGCTATAAGAACATAAGAACATAAGGAAGCTATAAGAACATAAGAAAATAAGGAAGCTATAAGAACATAAGAAAATAAGGAAGCTATAAGAACATAAGAACATAAGGAAGCTATAAGAACATAAGAAAATAAGGAAGCTATAAGAACATAAGAAAATAAGGAAGCTATAAGAACATAAGAAATAAGGAAGCTATAAGAACATAAGAAAATAAGGAAGCTATAAGAACATAAGAAATAAGGAAGCTATAAGAACATAGAAAATAAGGAAGCTATAGACATAAAAATAAGGAAGCTATAAGAACATAAGAAATAAGGAAGCTATAAGAACATAGAAAATAAGGAAGCTATAAGAACTATAAAATAAGAAGCTATAAAACTAGAAAATAAGGAAGCTATAAGAACATAAGAAAATAAGGAAGCTATAAGAACATAAGAACATAAGAAAATAAGGAAGCTATAAGAACATAAGAAAATAAGGAAGCTATAAGAACATAAGAAAATAAGGAAGCTATAAGAACATAAGAAAATAAGGAAGCTATAAGAACATAAGAAAATAAGGAAGCTATAAGAACATAAGAAAATAAGGAAGCTATAAGAACATAAGAAAATAAGGAAGCTATAAGAACATAGAATAGAAGCTTAAGATAGAAATAAGGAAGCTATAAGAACATAAGAACATAAGGAAGCTATAAGAACATAAGAACATAAGGAAGCTATAAGAACATAAGGAAGCTATAAGAACATAAGAAAATAAGGAAGCTATAAGAACATAAGAAAATAAGGAAGCTATAAGAACATAAGAAAATAAGGAAGCTATAAGAACATAAGAAAATAAGGAAGCTATAAGAACATAAGAACATAAGGAAGCTATAAGAACATAAGAAAATAAGGAAGCTATAAGAACATAAGGAAGCTATAAGAACATAAGAACATAAGGAAGCTATAAGAACATAAGGAAGCTATAAGAACATAAGAACATAAGGAAGCTATAAGAACATAAGAAATAGGAAGCTATAAGAACATAGAATAGGAAGCTATAAGAACATAAGCATAAGAACTATGATAAGAACATAAGGAAGCTATAAGAACATAAGATAGACTACTAAGGCTAAGAACATAAACATAAGACTTACCTAGTACTTCTTAGACTATAAACTAGAGCTATCACGCATTGCATAAAGGACTACCTGTCTTCTTCCTTCCCTCTTGTTATGTTTCCTTTTTATAGATTCTATATAACTATTGGTTGCTTTCCTCATTTTTTATAGCTCTGGGTTGGTTACCTTCATTATTGTTGCTCTTTTTATTTTTATTATTTTTATAAGAACATAAGAACATAAGAAAGCTACAAGAGGCCGCGAGACCTACACGAGGTAGTTCCTGAGTCTGTCCACCTTGAAATAAAACAGAAAGAGAGTTCCAGAGTTATACATGAACAGGAACTACCTTGTGTAGGTCTCACGGCCTCTTGTAGCTTCCTTATGTTCTTATACAATGTAGCTCTGAATTATCTACATGTGGAGATACTTGTACTTGATACTTGGTAGTTTATTTGGCTTGGTGGAATACAATAATTTTTCATAGGTAATTAATTATACAGTTGAGTCTTATTATTATTTTTACTATTATTTTTTTCTTCATTATTACCATTATTAAAGTTTTATTATTATTATTACTACTCCCAGTACTAACATTACGGTTATTGTTATCATCACTACTCCCAGTACTAACATTACGGTTACTGTTATCATCACTTATCTTATTGCTTGAAATGATTAAGTATGTCAGTATGTTTCAAGTCCACCTTAGTCCACGAGAGACAACAAAATGTTCATAGCATGAGGTCCATAGAAGAGCTTTGGCTTAATGGACCGTGCTTGTAGGACTGATAATTGATTATGAAAAATTATTGCATTACACCAAGCCAAATAAACTACCAAGTATCAAGTACAAGTATCTCCACATGTAGATAATTCAGAGCTACATTGTATAAGAACATAAGAACACAAGGAAGCTACAAGAGGCCGTGAGACCTACACAAGGTAGTTCCTGTTCATGTATAACTCTGGAACTCTCTTTCTGTTTCTAATTTTTTTGACCTTCCTACGACTTAAATTTCTTGGCCAGTACTTCAATGTAAAAAAATAAAAATAATAATAAATAATAATAATAATAAATAAATAAAATAAAAACCTGCTCAGCCTCATTCTTTCAACACTTGAGAGTAATACGGGTCTAGGAATGGAAACAAGCGACATTCAACTCACAATCTTGGCTGGCGTCCTTTATAGAAGACTCTCTTAGGGGCGCGGATGTGGTGGTGGGACTGGCACCAGGAGCGCATGTTGAGCCAGCGCACGGTGCCGGAGGGGGGCGGCCCGTCCTCCCGGTGCAGCAGTATCAGCACCTTCTGCGTCCTCACAGCCATCTTCTCAACGTGCTTCTCTATCTGTCATCATAATACAAGGTGTGGATTACAATATAAGAACATCAGAAAATAAGGAAGCTACAAGAGGCCGCGAGACCTACACGAGGTAGTTCCTGTTATTTAACACTACCTACATCCACCTTTCATCCCATCCATGAATTTGAAAATAATGTGCCCAATGCCTCATCCATGAGATCAGTAAGAGGGATCAGGATTTTTCACCTCGTTAAAAAAACAGAGTATGCCCACCTTGCCCATCTGAGGCTCGGCATCCGCCAGGCCCACCGTGAGGATGACGTCGGCCTGTCGGATGCACCGCTGGGTCCACACGGTGAGGGAGGCGTCGCACTGGTACAGGGTGACGCGGTGCTGGTCCTCCATGTGCCCCAGCCAGGACACCAGCTGTACTTGTTGGCAGACTCCCAGATGCTGGTGCCCATCGACCGCACCATGTATTCCGAGGTCAGGCGCACCGCAGGCCCTGGGGTGTTACAGAGCCTTTGTTATGTCTCATATTTGTTTTTTAACCCCTTCACGCCCAAATCTTTCCTTTGCTATAAAAAAATGTATGTTGTTAGCCATACAATTTCAAAAACTAACTGAATATACCAAATGAGTTAGTGGAACAAGGATACTAAACAGGTCATATCTATAAATCATCGCTTATAGTCGCTAAAAATCATCTAATGGTACCCAAATGACAATGGAAATTACGTTTTGGGCCTCAAGGGGTTAATGGTATTTGTTTTGAAGTCACTGTAATCTAATTTTGAAGAGCAAGGGATGAGGTGATACGAGTGATGACCTTGGAATAGGTGTACATATCTCATTTTGAAATCACCAGTGAGACTTTGTCATGTATCATATTTGTTTTTTAAGTCACTGTAAAGTTTGTAATCTAATTTTGAAGAGCAAGGGATGATACGAGTAATGACCTTGAAAATAAGTGTATACACTATTAACTTATATTTAAATCACCAATTGAAATATAACAGCAAATATTAGGCACTAGCCACAAAGCCGCCCTCCGGGCGGACTTTTTGGCTAGCTCCTGCAGAGGGCTATTGGTGGGCCTTTGGCCCACCACCTGTGTTTGGTGGGCCAAAGGCCCACCAAACACAGACTCTCCAGATAGCCCCTTCTAACTTTCCTGAAATCATGGATGTAGAAATGTATGTATTAACGCCAACCCATTTACATCACCCCCAACCCATTCACTCACCCCCCACCCATTCAATCACCCATTACCCATCACCCCCACCCATTCACTCACCCCTCACCCATTACCCATCACCCCCCACCATTCCTCACCCATCACCCCCACATTCACTCACCCATTACCCATAACCCCCCACCCATTCACTCATCATACCCATCACCCCCCACCTATTCCCTCACCCATTCACTCACCCATCACCCCACCCATTACCCATCACCCTACATCAAGGTTTCCTCAATTCTCGCAATCCACTTTTTTTTCCCCACAATTCTCGCTAATAGGCTACTAAAAATAAAAAATAAATAAAAAAGTGATCGGATCATCCCATAAGTGGTCTTAAAACCTTCCCCTGGTCAACCTGGTTCCAAAACTGTGCCATATGATGGATGGGATTCCGCCACGGGGGGCGGAACCTAGAGCGGACACACAGACACACTTTCGCTTACATTATTATAGATGTAAGGTTAGGAATAATTATGTACTTCACTTGATCCTGTGGCAATGTAGTGACCCTTTGACATATCCCATATTTGTTTTTAATTAAGTCACTGTCATCTAATTGTGAAGAGCAAGGGATGATAATAAATAAGTAAGTCATTTAAAGTAAATAAGTAAGTAAAGTAATAAATAAGTGTAGATTTTTGAGATTCATCAGTTGAGATATAACAGCAAATATTAGACCTGTAAAGTCAGGAAGGACTAAACACATCACTTCACAAGACAGGTTTTTCAAGACAAGACAAGACTATTTATCCGAGAGGCGTCGCAGCTCACCGATGGACAGCAGGGAATGGTAGAGCTCCAGCGTGAACTGTGAGAGCGGCACATCCTCGGAGACCGGGACGATGGCCACCGTGGAGAAGTTGCTCTGCGAGGGCCTCTGCTCCACCTGCAGGCCCAGCGGGGAGCGAGGCGTGGACTTCCAGGACCCTGCAACACACGGCCACAACACACACAGATAATTAATGCCTAGATAGTGTTGTAGACTTCCAAGACTCTGCAACACACACGCACAACACACAAATAGAATAACCAATGCCAAGGAAATCCAATGAAAAGCCTCCGTCCTGAAGTGTCTAACAACATAACAAGATGAGTAATGGCTGGCAGTGTGAAGCCTCAGCCTGGCAAGCTTGATGTACTATGGGTAACAGCATAGAGATTAGGCCTCAGGGTTGTAGCCAGAGTACCGTAACCTTCATGACACACAGGGATAATAATGCCAAGGAAGCCCACCACACCCACAGCTGGGCACTAAATACATTGAATGTATTTAAATACTAAATACTAAATACATGGGAGAAATGTATTTAAATACTAAATACATCAATTGTATTTAAATACATTTGTAAATACATTTTAAATACACACAAATTTTAACATGTCCGAAAAAAATGAATTTCCTTAGGATTTCCTTAGAAATTTCCTTCTCAGGCCTAAATTTCCTTGAAATCAGGACATTTCCTTGCCAGTGGAAACCCTGGTTCACTGTAACATCAGGGTTGCCAGATAGTTGGGCGGGTTTATGGCCAAATTAACTGTGAAAAAAGTATTATTTTTTTTATATTAAATGTATTTAAATACAATGTATGTATTTAAATACTCATAAAAGTATTTAAATACTGTATTTAAATACATGACAACCAATGTATTTATAAATACATTTCTAAATACACAAATTTATTTCAATACGTATTTCAATACAATTGTATTTAAATAGTGCCCAGCTCTGAGCACACCAAGGAGGTTTAGCCCTGCAGACCTGACAAGTGACCTGAGATGGGAATGTGGAAGAAGCAAAAAGAACTATAAACAGTATCTGGATGACCAGAGAAAATAAGAGGAAAGAAAGAGAAAGAAATTAAAAGACAGAATAAGAGAAGACAACTAACTAAAGACCCAGACAGCAAGAAGAGACACGTCAGGGAGTGCCGTTAAAAAAGGCCAGACTCCCGACCTACAACTGAACTGAACTGAAATGGGTAAGAGTTTGATGAACCTATGATGCTCGGAAGACTCACCCAGCAGTCTCTCGCCCAGGAGCTTGATGAGTCTGGTCATCACAATGGAATGCTTCAGCTTAATGTTGTTGAAGAGTCCCTCGGGCAGTTTGGCCAGCTCGGAGTCCCTGACGGCCATGACGGTGGTGCTGCGCTCGGTCTGGGTCAACAGCTCCACCTGGCCATCACAGAAGAACATAGGAACATAAGAACATAAGGAAGCTACAAGAGGCCAGTAGATATAAGAACTTAAGAACATAAGGAAGCTACAAGAGGCCAGTAGATATAAGAAGTTAAGAAAATAAGGAAGCTACAAGAGGCCAGTAGATATAAGAACATAAGAACATAAGGAAGCTACAAGAGGCCAGTAGATATAAGAACTTAAGAAAATAAGGAAGCTACAAGAGGCCAGTAGATATAAGAACATAAGAAAGCTACAAGAGGCCAGTAGATATAAGAACATAAGAAAATAAGGAAGCTACAAGAGGCCAGCAGATATAAGAACATAGGGAAGCTACAAGAGGCCAGTAGATATAAGAACATAAGGAAGCTACAAGAGGCCAGTAGATATAAGAACATAAGGAAGCTACAAGAGGCCAGCAGATATAAGAACATTAGAAAATAAGGAAGCTACAAGAGGCCAGCAGATATAAGAACATAAGAAAATAAGGAAGCTACAAGAGGCCGCGAGACCTACACGAGGTAGTTCCTGAGTCAGTGGAAGGATACAGCATGTGGGTTTGGGTTCCATGATGTGTGGTTGGCAAAAAATAATGTCTTGACTAACTGATAACCTGCCTTGGGTCTGAATACTGTACTGACATCCCGTTCAGAGTGGAAAATAGTGTTCAAACATAACTACAACAACAATAACACTCATGAATCTTAATACATTTTGGAAATCAGTCCCTGGTGTGTGCTGATAAAGTCTGCTTCTTGGGGACATGACGCCAGTTACAAAAAATTATACAGATGCTTAAGACTGTGGACAAGTCAGGAGTATATCTTACTAATAAGAGATTTTCTGGATTGAAAGTACAGATGATAAAGTTTACCCTTAGCAGACTTTCTTGCTATGGAATGCTGTTATATGAGCTGAACTAAAAAAGTACTAAATAGACATTAGCAGACAAGGACTACTAAACAGCCATGATCTTTAAAATTGCTATGCATAATCGTCGAGGTGGCAAAATTCAATGAAGTGCTACGTTCTTGTAGGTAAGGTATCAAACAGTGCCTGTCATCAGACGAGGCAAGGTGTGAGTGCATGTGTAAGAAGGATGCACTGATGGCCAACTGAGACATTCGCGGGTAGACACATCACCAGACCTTTGCCGTATCGACATCATGCGACGTCCTGTGGTGATACTGAAGACAGTCGTCCATAGACATGAGGACTGTTGACCTGTGTGCAAAACAAGCATTCAAATAGAACATAGAAGACATAGGATAAGAACATAAGAAGACATTAGGATAAGAACATAAGAGGACTTAGGATACAGCATAGAGCATAGGTAAGAAATAAGAACATAAGGATAAGAACATAGAGACAAAGGATAAGAACATAAGAAGACATATAGGATAAGAACATAAGAAGACATAAGGATAAGAACATAAGAAGACATAGGATAAGAACATAAGGACATAAGGATAAGAACATAAGAAGACATAAGGATAAGAACATAAGAAGACATAAGGATAAGAACATAAGAGCATAAGGATAAGAACTAAGAAGACATAAGGTAAGACATAAGGACATAAGGATAAGAACATAAGAAGACATAAGGATAAGAACATAAGAAGACATAAGGATAAGAACATAAGAAGACATAAGGATAAGAACATAAGAAGACATAAGGATAAGAACATAAGACATAAGGATAAGAACATAAGAAGACATAAGGATAAGAACATAAGACATAAGGATAAGAACATAAGAAGACATAAGGATAAGAACATAAGACATAAGGATAAGAACATAAGAACATAAGGATAAGAACATAAGAAGACATAAGGATAAGAACATAAGAAGACATAAGGATAAGAACATAAGAAGACATAAGGATAAGAACATAAGAAGACATAAGGATAAGAACATAAGAAGACATAAGGGTAAGAAGACATAAGGATAAGAACATAAGAAGACATTAGGATAAGAACATAAGAAGACATAAGGATAAGAACATAAGAAGACATAAGGATAAGAACATAAGAAAGACATAAGGATAAGAACATAAAGACATAAGATAAGAACAAGAAGACATAGGTAACATAGGATAAGAAGATAAGAATAGACATAAGGATAAGAACATAAGAAGACATAAGGATAAGAACATAAGAATAGAAACATAAGGACTAAGAACAATAAGAAGACATAAGGATAAGAAGACATAAGAAGACATAAGGATAAGAACATAAGAAGACATAAGGATAAGAACATAAGACATTAAGGATAAGAACATAAGAAGACATAAGGATAAGAACATAAGACATAAGGATAAGAACATAAGAAGACATAAGGATAAGAACATAAGAAGACATAAGGATAAGAACATAAGAAGACATAAGGATAAGAACATAAGAAGACATAAGGATAAGAAGACATAAGGATAAGAACATAAGAAGACATTAGGATAAGAACATAAGAAGACATAAGGATAAGAACATAAGACATAAGGATAAGAACATAAGAAGACATAAGGATAAGAACATAAGAAGACATAAGGATAAGAACATAAGAAGACATAAGGATAAGAAGACATAAGAGTAAGAACATAAGAAGACATAAGGATAAGAACATAAGAAGACATAAGGATAAGAACATAAGAATAAGGTATAGAAGACATCTATGGAGTGATCTACATAAGAACATAAGAAATAAGGAAGCTACAGAGACCGTGAGACCTACACGAGGTAGTTCCTGTTACTTAACTCTACCTACATCCACCTCTCTTCCCTATCCATGAATTTATCCAGACTCAGACCAGACATTGATGCTGGCTTTAAGTACTTATGGAAGGACAAACAGGAATCTGAATGGCAATCCTCCCCCAAGAAGATCACCAATGAGATCAGAGAGCAATACAAGGCAAAGGTATGTAAACTGCTAAATTTAGAAGCCAGAAATTTACCTGAAGCAAATAATGAATCCATTTTTTTTCTCTCCTAAAGTGTTTGATAGCCATCCACTATATAGTAAAGTAGGCCAATATCAGGCAGTGAAGCATGATACAGGGAGGTCCCGATATACGAGCATTCGGTATACGAGAATCCGATGATACGAGATGTGTAAATTAGGGTCTATTTTCAATATAAGAGATCGAAAATCCAATGCTACGACATTCAAACTGGGGTGAGTAAAATTATCAAGTTCAAAATACTCGCCCTACCACTCCCAGTCTGGACAAAGGGGGATTTAGTTGACCCCAGTCAGGTCACCCCTAGCAAGCCATGACCTGAAGGGTAATTAAGCATATGGTGCAGCCTGACATTTAGTGGTAATTAGCCAGGTGTGCGGCTCCAACCTTGGGACTGCAGTCAGTGACCTGAAGGGTAATTAAGCATATGGCGCAGCCTGACATTTAGTGGTAATTAGCCAGGTGTGCGGCTCCAACCTTGGGACTGCAGTCAGTAACCTAAAGGGTAATTAAGCATATGGAGCGGCCTGATCCTTAGTGGTAATTAGCCAGGTGTGCGGCTCCAACCTTGGGACTGCAGTCAGTAACCTGAAGGGTAATTAAGCATATGGCGCGGCCTGATCCTTAGTGGTAATTAGCCAGGTGTGCGGCTCCAACCTTGAGACCGCAATCAATGATCTGAAGGGTAATTAAGCATATGGCGCGGCCTGATCCTTAGGGGTAATTAGCCAGGTGTGCTGCCCCAATCTTAGGACCTCTACACTACCCTCTTTTGTATCACGCGGCGTCCCCTACAGTACAACGTCTTTTTTGCTTGTTATGTATGTTTTATGTTTAATTAATGTGCAGTTATGTTATTTTGTGTGCTATTTTCTCTTTCAGAATGCTTTTTCTACAGAATAGGTAGTACAGTGTGGGTAATATAGACGCTGTGTATTTGTTGTGTTTGCTATAGTTTATTTTAGCTTGAAAAACACGTTTTTTTTTTTTTTTTTTTTTTTTTTTTAATTGATGGTCCTGGAACCAAACCTATATTTTACCATTAGTTATGTGTTTCGTTATACGAGATTTCGCTTTACGAGTATGCCAGGTGGAACCTAACTGCTCGTATCTTCGGGACCTCCCTGTATCTTCACATATAATGATAATAGGCAGGTAAGATGGTTAGGGGAACATTATATACCACTTGCCATCCAGCGCAGTGGAGAGGCAGCCAAGGAGGGGGAGGGGATTCACCGACTTACTTGTAGAGCGCTCGGCCGGCCTCCAGGTGCTCCCAGTCGAGGGCAAAGTCTATCTGGCGCACAAAGGGTGACAGCCGCCGGATCACCGTGTTGGCCACGTGCAGCACCACCTCCGGGTTCTTCTTGATTATCCTGCACACACCAAATAATAAACAATATTGTCGTGGTGAGGTCGCCACTACTCCCGCACACACTGCACACCACCACACACCAAATAATAAACACATTACTCCTCTCATCTCTCAGTACATTCATCTGTATTGTTAACATACTTTCCTCCAACATATACAATTACATTCAAAGATTTAGATTCACCCATGATCTCATCGAGGCTGCAGTTCACACCACAACTCTTCAGCTGACATCCCATCCTTATTCCCCGCCGGGTGAACACGGGTTGTACGCATGAGACAGAACATTAAGATTGAAACTTACTTGAAGAATGTCTCCCTGGTGATGGTGGCAATACGAGCCCCGTGCTTGGCCCTCACCGTGAAGAAGGAGGGGTCCCCGGAGAGCACTGCCAGGCCCCCCACCAGATCCCCGGGCAGGCACTGAACAGCAGCACGTCCTCCTTCCTCTCAGTGTCACGCTGGGACACTGTCAGGGTGCCCACCAGGATGTACACCAGGGCCTGTCTCCTGCATGGAGTCCTGCTTCATGAGGAAGGACTCCGGGGGCACGTCCTTCACCTCCACGGCGTCCTTTAGGATCTCGTCCGTGTCCAGGTGCAGCAGCGCCTGGAACTTCTCGGTGGCCAGCCTGCGGGTGTGCTCCTCGTCGCTGTCCTCCTTGGGGTCCACGAGCACTATCTTGCGCACGCTGCCCTGCCTCACGGGTGTGCCCGGCCCCCGCTGCTCCCCCTCCTCCTCCCCGTCGGGTGTTGAGCCGCTGTCTCGCTTCACCTTGCTGGGCGAGGCGAGGGAGGGCACCAGGTTGCCTCCGCTATCCCTCCGTGGCTCCTGAACGACAACGCCTATCAGTAGTGAGCCGTTATCACCCCAGCAAAGTGGCAGCCTTTACAACCCACAGATAAAACTCACCCAACAGGCTTTAACTCTAAAAAATTGACAGGTAACACGAATACTAGACAAAAATTATTACAGGAAAGAGACCAAAGGATACAACTTCAGGTCATAAACAACAAGACCAGAATGGCTCTACAGTCTACACAGGACGATCAGCCTCCCATGCATGAGCGGCCCGGCGCCTCACCTTGTCTATGAGCTCAGCGGACAGGCCGAGGTACTGGTGGAGGGCGGTGAAGGTGACCCGCATGAGGCGCACCATGATGATCTGCACCACCCGCACGAACATCTCCGGGTACTTCTTGAACACGTCCCGGAACGCCTCCACGGGGATCTTCATCACGATAGACTTCTCCTCGGCCCGCGCCCCCACCGTCTTGTAGGGCTGCGGGTGGCTCGTCAGGATGTCGCAGAAGGACAGCAGGGATATGATGGACTCCCCGGGCAATACTTCCTTCAGGGAGGATGTGCTGCCGTCCGTCTCCATGATGTGGACGCTAATCCTCCCCTTCTGTACTATGTAGATGTTCTCGTCGTTGTCGCCTGGGGAGAAGAAAGGGATATGGAGGGAATGGTGGGCAGTGTTTATTCATCTTTATTATATTCACTCAAGAAGATAGATAGTGAGGGATACCATGTAATACTAATATGTAATAGTTTTTTTGCAAATACAACTGCCAGTACGTATGGCATTTTGGACTTTAAGAACTCACCAATAGAGAAGAGTTTTTGTCCCTTGAAGAGATGAAGCGTCTGGAAACTCTTGCACAGCTCCAGAAACAGAGGTGTGTCAAAATGGCCAAACACTCTGCAAGATGCAAGGTTCCTCAATAACAACACACCCACAACCCTCCCTCACACCCACCCATCCCCTCCCTCACACCCACCCATCCCCTCCCTCACACCCACACCCACCCATCCCCTCCCTCACACCCACACACGCTTCCACACCTCTGCTGGGTTCTGTTGGCTCTACGGCTGTAAAAAATGTTGAAAAATATGGAGAAAAAATAAAAACATGAAGGATAGGTCACCGTGCAGGAAGACATGTGACCTTCAGGGAGTCTAGTGATAGCATCATCATCGGTGTTCCCATTAAACATATTAATTGAATTAGGGAGTGAGAGGAACGCAACTCACTACCACCACCATCAACATGTCTTCTTGGTTAAAAATGTAAAGAGCAAGAAACTACAGGACAATAACTTGTTCTTCACGAAATTACATGTCATAACCACAAAGAACCTTCAAACTAAATTTCACAATCATCCATTAAAAACAATCTTCCAGCAAAAGTGAAAACCATATTGAAGCTTGAAGCAACAAATAGAGTGAGGGGTGTCCTGCCCAGGCATGAACCATATTGAAGCTTGAAGCAACAAATAGAGTGAGGGCTGTTCTGCCCAGGCATGAACCATATTGAAGCTTGAAGCAACAAATAGAGTGAGGGCTGTCTGCCAGGCATGAACCATATTGAAGCTTGAAGCAACAAATAGAGTGAGGGCTGTTCTGCCCAGGCATGAACCATATTGAAGCTTGAAGCAACAAATAGAGTGAGGGCTGTTCTGCCCAGGCATGAACCATATTGAAGCTTGAAGCAACAAATAGAGTGAGGGCTGTCCTGCCCAGGCATGAACCATATTGAAGCTTGAAGCAACAAATAGAGTGAGGGGTGTCCTGCCCAGGCATGAACCATATTGAAGCTTGAGGCAACAAATAGAGTGAGGGGTGTCCTGCCCAGGCATGAACCATATTGAAGCTTGAAGCAACAAATAGAGTGAGGGCTGTCCTGCCCAGGCATGAACCATATTGAAGCTTGAAGCAACAAATAGAGTGAGGGGTGTCCTGCCCAGGCATGAACCATATTGAAGCTTGAAGCAACAAATAGAGTGAGGGGTGTCCTGCCCAGGCATGAACCATATTGAAGCTTGAAGCAACAAATAGAGTGAGGGGTGTCCTGCCCAGGCATGAACCATATTGAAGCTTGAAGCAACAAATAGAGTGAGGGGTGTCCTGCCAGGCATGAACCATATTGAAGCTTGAAGCAACAAATAGTGAGGGGTGTCCTGCCCAGGCATGACACCATATTGAAGCTTGAAGCAACAAATAGAGTGAGGGCTGTTCTGCCCAGGCATGAACCATATTGAAGCTTGAAGCAACAAATAGAGTGAGGGGTGTCCCTGCCCAGGCATGAACCATATTGAAGCTTGAAGCACCAAATAGAGTGAGGGGTGTCCTGCCCAGGCATGAACCATATTGAAGCTTGAAGCAACAAATAGAGTGAGGGGTGTCCTGCCCAGGCATGAACCATATTGAAGCTTGAAGCAACAAATAGAGTGAGGGCTGTTCTGCCCAGGCATGAACCATATTGAAGCTTGAAGCAACAAATAGAGTGAGGGGTGTCCTGCCCAGGCATGAACCATATTGAAGCTTGAGGCAACAAATAGAGTGAGGGGTGTCCTGCCCAGGCATGAACCATATTGAAGCTTGAAGCAACAAATAGAGTGAGGGCTGTTCTGCCCAGGCATGAACCATATTGAAGCTTGAAGCAACAAATAGAGTGAGGGGTGTCCTGCCCAGGCATGAACCATATTGAAGCTTGAGGCAACAAATAGAGTGAGGGGTGTCCTGCCCAGGCATGAACCATATTGAAGCTTGAAGCAACAAATAGAGTGAGGGCTGTGCTGCCCAGGCATGAACCATATTGAAGCTTGAGGCAACAAATAGTGAGGGGTGTCCTGCCCAGGCATGAACCATATTGAAGCTTGAAGCAACAAATAGAGTGAGGGGTGTCCTGCCCAGGCATGAACCATATTGAAGCTTGAAGCAACAAATAGAGTGAGGGGTGTCCTGCCCAGGCATGAACCATATTGAAGCTTGAGGCAACAAATAGAGAGAGGGCTGTGCTGCCCAGGCTGAGGCAGAGGACTGGAGCGCCGGGGGTCAGTGTGTCTCACCTGATGTTGCGCAGCATGAACACAAACTCTGTGGGCACATTGGGGTCCAGGTGTGTGAGGTCCTCCTGCATGTACTCCATGGGGGGCTCAATCACCTCCAGCTGCGGGGAGTCGCGGTCTGAGCGGCCCAACAGCTGCCGCGCCAGACGCCTGGCCAGGAGGCGGGAGGCTGCGGGCCGGGTGGGGATGTTGGCCTTAACCTGCAGGACAGATCACACTATCATTAGGCTACTATTCATGGTCAAAAATTTGTATTATGTGCTAGTGAATTCTTTGCTAACTTGAGATGTCCAGGCGGTCTGTGTTATGTCCTGAGAAAATCATGTACATTATGAAGAACTTTTTTGCCATGGCACTCTGTTACAGAATGTCAGAGGAATAGGCCATTAAACATTCAATACATACATATTATACAGTCGGCGCAAAAAAACTTAGGACGCCAAAAAACTTGGGACGGGAATAACGTCCTTAGCTTTTTTGCCAATTTTGATGGGAGCGATTGAATTTTTTTACTTTTTTTGTATATCTGGCAGTGCATTAGGCTGTCTACTGTAGATTCCTCGCTGCTGCCCGCTCTGTATCTTCCAAGTCATCAAAGGAAGAGGTTGTTGTGTTTGGTTCTCCAACCTTCCTACACCCCCATTCGCCCCTCCATCTTCTACCGCCTCCTCCAGCTCTACTAAAGCATTATGCCGGCAAATCTCTATCCATTGTGAAGAAGACACATATAGTAACCTTGTATCGAAGTGGGAAAACCATGGGCCAGATAGCGAGGGAGATGTGTGTTTCCAAACACCCCGTCTCGGTGTGGTGCAGGCGGGCGCAAGATGGTGAGTTAAGAGACTGTTTTGGCGTGGAAGAAAGGGTCAGGGCGACCAAGAAAAACTTCAAAGAAGACTGATCAACTGCCAAAAAGGATTGTTGACATCAACAATCCTTTTTGGCAGTTGATCTTCTTTGAAGTTTTTCTTGGTCGCCCTGACCCTTTCTTCCACGCCAAAACAGTCTCTAACTCACCATCTTGCGCCCGCCTGCACCACACCGAGACGGGGTGTTTGGAAACACACATCTCCCTCGCTATCTGGCCCATGGTTTTCCCACTTCGATACAAGGTTACTATATGTGTCTTCTTCACAATGGATAGAGATTTGCCGGCATAATGCTTTAGTAGAGCTGGAGGAGGCGGTAGAAGATGGAGGGGCGAATGGGGGTGTAGGAAGGTTGGAGAACCAAACACAACAACCTCTTCCTTTGATGACTTGGAAGATACAGAGCGGGCAGTAGCGAGGAATCTACAGTAGACAGCCTAATGCACTGCCAGATATACAAAAAAGTAAAAAAATTCAATCGCTCCCATCAAAATTGGCAAAAACAGCTAAGGACGTTATTCCCGTCCTAAGTTTTTTGGCGCCGCCTGTATAACACTATTTCATACCCAGACACATATTTCACACAGACTACTAAGATACAACTTATCCTACTACAAGTGGTCACCTGGGAAATACTTATTACCTAAACAGTGTACTTTTTAGCATAAAGGAAACATATCCAAGACATTAGGAAACAGGTGCTTGTTAAGAGAGGTGTACCGTCAGCTAGGGTGACGTCGTGCTACAGCCTTTAGTGGCCAAAGAATGATTAACTATACATGGAAAAATAGTTATCAAGATGAGCCTCTCAGCACTTACCTTACGCAGCATCTTCCGCCCATAGAAGTAGATCTTGTCACGCTTGCGGAACCTTGGCCGGGTCCCCACACCCACAAAGTCCTTGACATTATCAACTGAGGGAGACAGAGAAAAAACATAATCAATGAAGGTGCAACTTCCACTCATCAAGAGGCAGATGCAAAACCATTCTCATACACTTGACCCCTTGAGGCCCAGAACGTAATTTCCATTGTAATCTGGGTACCATTAGACAATTTTTTGTAAATATAAGCAATATTTTATAGCTATGACCTGTTTAGTATCCTTGTCCACTGGCTAATTTCGTATATTCAGTTACTTTTTTTAATTTTATGGCTCCACAAGACATTTTTTATAGCAACGAAAGATCTGGGCGTGAAGGGGTTAAGAGAGAATAAAACAGGACATGAATGATTTGCTTCAGGTATATTTCTAGCATCAAAATGTGACAGTATACATACCTTTGCTTTTTATTTCCCTCTTGATCTCATCGGTGATCTTCTTGGGGGAGGAGATCTGGAAGCGGTAACGAGCCAGCAGCAGCGCCACCAGCACCAACACGCACGCCAGGCAGGCAATCTGTGGCAGACATTTTAATTAAAGATATATTTATAATGTTCTGAATGGAAAATATGGTGAGTTTTACCAATGAAATACCTTATTTTTAGGATATATAACTGAACAAGAGTACTTATGGTAATAATTATAGATGGGACAATAATACGTTAACCCCATATTAGCCGTTCATCGTAATATTCACTGTAAAATAAATGACTGATCTTATGTATTTTGACGCAGGTAAATGGTAATTATTCACATATTTATCCTAACCCGGTGCTTAATTGACCTAAAACAACCTAATCTAACACTATTTCATGTCTATTTCAATGGCTAGGACACAATTCTGTTGTTTTAATTTGAAGTTCAGTTGTTTTAATTTGAGAGTGAAAAGGATGCCATTACTAAATAGAGGAGTAATTTTTTTTCAATAATTGACCAAAATAGCTTAACAAACACATTAATAAATACAGAAAAATACAGAATTTTGAAATGATTTATAAAAACAAACAAAACTCACAAATAGGCGTTTAATTAGTAGATATGAGATAAAACTTATTTTTTTTAATGAAAATATTACGGCAATACCCAAGCTTAAATGAAGACTTGGAGCGATTTTTCTCCTTTTTGAAGACTAAAATACTGATGGTTTTTTTATAGACACAATTTTCTTTTGGTAAATTCTAGTCCTTTCCCGCCCTTAAGAGTGGTTTTATTTTTTCCAGACCTTCACAGACCCATTCAGATACATCTAAAACGTAATTATAGAATGGGAGAGAGATGCCCCCTTCCCCCTATATTACACTGGACCCCCCAAAAATAATTAATATTACTAACCTAACCTCACTATAACCTAACCTAACCTTACCAATAACCTCCTAGCGAGACCTAAGAACGAGAAAAAACTAGAATTTTACCAGGTTAGGTTAGGTTAGGTTAGTATTTTCTTTCTCTCTCTCTCCCCCACTTTATATTTACGTGTTAGAGGTATCTGAAGGGATCTGTGAAGGTCTAGAGGAAAAAAACTTAATAATAAGGGCGGGAAAGTACTCTAGAATTTTACCTTTCTTTTTTATGGCCCTCCCCTAAGCAATTCCTGGGCCGCCGTATCTCTAGCCGCAGCGTTTAAAAATACGGGTCCGTCTTTAACCCCTTATAACAATGACCCCTGATGATGATGTCCAGGCTGGCAGATGAATGACAAGCTACAAGTGTGTACATTCTACCGTAGATAACACTTTAGTCGCCAGGCGCCATATATTACGAATTATAGCATTACTACTGATTTGTATGTGCCAGGTAGAGTAAGTGTTTATACTCATCTGTTATTACCCGTTTAACGTTGTTTAGCTTTGTATCTGAATGGGATTAAGCCAGTCTGAAATAAATAACAAATAATAAGTCGGGACAGGACTACTAGACATTTAGTGACTTTCCCTTTTTAAATGTCCCCCCTCTGATAGCTGCATTCTGGGCCGAACGTGATGCTCTACCGCAGGTTTAAAAGTACGGTCAGTAACTTACCCTATTCACACGGTTTTACCCTGATTGATGTATGGTCGCAGGTTGTCAGAATGGGACAAGCTACAATGTGTACTATCTACCGTAGCTCCACTTATGTCGATGGGATTAGTTACGAACCTCTAGCATTACACTGATTGAGTCATGAGTTGATACAGCAGTATTTATATCAGTGAGACGTACTATTTACCTCACTGTTTTTGCTGCGAATGGTAGGTATAAACGCTCCACAATACGCTAACATATAAACAAAATACTTGTCCTGGCGATTTAGTGTTCATCTACGCTAAGACTTGTCAGGTGTTTGGCTACATAGTCCAGGCTTTACACTTATACTCCATCTTACATACACCATACCTGCATTACCTACATATACAGTGTAGTATATCATCTGATGTCCCTACCATTACACTGTGCTAGCCTAGGTTACCAGTCCATTCATATACCTGTTGACCTATCATCCTACCTGTTCCTTCCATCCATACTGTTACCATATCCATCCATACCTGTACTAAGTCCAGAACTGTTACCCATACCCATCCATACACTGTACCCATTCCCCATCCTGTTACCCATATCCATCCATACACTTACCCGATCTCCATACATGTTACCCATTCCACCCGTACACGTTACTATCAGTCTACTGTTACCTCATATCATCATACAGTACCCATCCTCTACATTTACCCCCATGTATGTTCCATACCATCCAACATGGTTACCATAATCCATCACTGTTACATATCATCATACATTTTACCCATACCATCCATACATGTTCCATACATCCATACACTTACCCATGCCATCCATAACTGTACCATTTATCCATACACTTTACTATCCATCCATACACTGTTAATCCTTACCTATTATCCACTATCCATACCATACACTGTTACTCATATCCATCCATACACTGTTACCCATATCCATCCATACACTGTTACCCATATCCATCCATACACTGTTACCCATATCCATCCATACACTGTTACCCATATCCATCCATACACTGTTACCCATATCCATCCATACACTGTTACCCATATCCATCCATACACTGTTTACCATATCCATCCATACACTGTTACCCATATCCATCCATACACTGTTACCCATATCCATCCATACACTGTTACCATATCCATCCATACACTGTTACCCATATCCATCCATACACTGTTACCCATATCCATCCATACACTGTTACCCATATCCATCCATACACTGTTACCCATATCCATCCATACACTGTTACCCATATCCATCCATACACTGTTACCCATATCCATCCATACACTGTTACCATATCCATCCATACACTGTTACCCATATCCATCCATACACTGTTACCCATATCCATCCATACACTGTTACCATATCCATCCATACACTGTTACCCATATCCATCCATACACTGTTACCCATATCCATCCATACACTGTTACCCATATCCATCCATACACTGTTACCCATATCCATCCATACACTGTTACCCATATCCATCCATACACTGTTACCCATATCCATCCATACACTGTTACCCATATCCATCCATACACTGTTACCCATATCCATCCATACACTGTTACCCATATCCATCCATACACTGTTACCCATATCCATCCATACACTGTTACCCATATCCATCCATACACTGTTACCCATATCCATCCATACACTGTTACTCATATCCATCCATACACTGTTACCCATATCCATCCATACACTGTTACCCATATCCATCCATACACTGTTACCCATATCCATCCATACACTGTTACCCATATCCATCCATACACTGTTACCCATATCCATCCATACACTGTTACCCATATCCATCCAGTAGTTTCTGTGTTTGCTTCCTTTTCCCGTTGTATTTAGTGGTGATAAGTCTTGTGGCAGTCTCAGACCCTTGAGAGCCAAGACCACAAGAACCACGGAGCCGCCTAACGAGAAGCATCCAACCTGCTGATAACAATATTAACAATTATATCATTTACATGGAGTATCAAAATTAGACTCAATCACTGGATAAGCAAACTCATTCATATTAATATTTACTCTATTTTTCATAATTGTCATAAGGTCTATAAGTATACATATATCAGGTACGATTAAAAACCTTGTAACAAAAGGCAATCTTGGCAACATAAAACCTAATTACAGAGAAAATGCATAAAAAAATCCCTTTGCCCCAAATTGGCTTGTAACTTAAGAGTAATGATGAGATAAGTCAATACTACATGTACGTCAATGTAATTACAATGTACATCAATGTGATTCTTCTGCAGTTATGAATAACAGAACCTTCACATTGCCGGTCATACATGAAACCCTCGACCCAGCCATCCACAAACACAGCAAGTGCAAGTTACCTTAATTAATTGTATAAATTGTTTCTCGAATTAATTAATATGGTGGATGCCATGGTTAAAAGGAAGTCACATGGAATTGTGAGGTTGAACTAATTTTCTTTGCCAATGTGCAAAAATTCACATCAGGGCTGAACCTGGCTATCTGAACTAAAATAACATCTGCTAACCTAAAATAAAACACTACTCCTTTTAAAACAAAGAAATTCCATAATTCATAGCAAGCTTCCAGCTTTTCAGGCCAGAGTAGTGAAGAAGAATATGATAGTGGGAGGGTAAGGCACAGCATTGGGGGATTGTAGGAGTAAGTAAGGAGAATATGAACACAAGACATTTTCATTTGATGAAACCAATTTTCCCTTGTGGCTAAGCTGTAGTAGCATGAAGAAGGGAACCCTGGGTGAAGGGACACCCTTATTCATCCCTAATGCGCCGCGCCAGCTTAATATCTGGAGGCGTGATGGTGACACGGCGGGCATGAATGCTGCAGAGGTAGGCTCTCTCCAGCAGGCCAACCAGGTACACTTCAGCACTCTCCTGCAGGGCTTGCAGCGCCAACGACTGTATTCTGCAACACAAAAGACATGAAAAGTCACTTCAACCAAAGATTTAGAGTTATGGTGTACACCTTTTCACTCTCAAATTAAAACAACTGAAGTTTAAATTAAAATAACTGAGCTTCAAATTAAAATAACCGAACTTCAAATTAAAATAACTGAACTTCAAATTAAAATAATTTAATTTCAAATTAAAAGAAAAAATTCATCTATTATATTTTGAAATTAATTTGTTTTATTTTGAAGTTCTGTTGTTCTAATTTGAGAGTGAAAAGGTGTATTATGAAACCCCCAGAAAAGTAACATATTTCTTCCTGCAAACTTTTTCTTATCTTTACCAGAGTGCTGCCAGCAAAGGGAAGAGGGAAAAAATTATTTATGAAAAGAATACCATTCCTTTAAATATTTCTACACAGCATACTACATAGATAAAGCAACACAGGATGAAGTTAACGTATAGCTTATTATTAGCTTATATATATTTTTTGATTTTTTATATATTTATATTTTTTATATTTTTTGATATTATATATACTGATGAAAATTTCCCCACCCCCCCTCCCCCTTCAATGATCTGGGTAGGCCACTGAGTATCACCTTGTACAACACCCGGCACCAGCCTAGGCCTACCTGTACTCCCGATTGTGCTCAGCCAGGATTTCCCGCACCAGGCGCGAGAAGGGCAGCTTGGGGATGAGGGTGTGGAAGGTGCGCTGGTAGTGGCGGATCTCCTTCAGGGCCACGGTGCCGGGGCGGAACCGGTGCTTGCGGGTACTGCTGTTCTTGGGTGGCTGTCATGGATACAAAGAGTCAAGTCAATCCTCCCTTGAGTACACAGAGGATACAAATCTTTGACTATTATTTACAGTAGTACAGTGTAACAAGAAGTAAATATAAGTAAAAATAAGTAAAAATCTGAAAAATAAGTAAAAATGAGAACAATAAGTAAAAATAAGAATAAGTAAAAATCTGAAAAATAAGTAAAAATGAGAACAAGTAAAAATAAGAACAATAAGTAAAAATAAGAATAAGTAAAAATCTGAAAAATAAGTAAAAATCTGAAAAAATAAGTAAATATAACAACAATAAGTAAAAATAAGTAAAAATAAGTAAAAATAAGTAAAAATATGAAAAATAAGTCAAAATAAGTCAAATGTGACTGTGAGGCTAATATTAGGTCAAGGCAGAGGATGAAGCTGCTTGAAGTGAAGTCTGAAAGCAACCACTAGAATAAGACTTTGACAGTGAGATTCATGCCAAAGCTGTGTGAAAACCAGCAGTTTGTTAGAGAAAAAGTGGTGAAGCAGTAAATATGGCTATTGAACAGGTAAGAAGGATTGGGAAAGGAGAAAGATATTAATTCCTTGAGGGAGTTTCTAAATACAGGCATCGGTTTAACAGATTGATGTTTAAATAAGCCAAGAATAAGCGGGATTTTTGTTACTTTTTTTTGCCCTTGGCCAGTCCTTTGTGATGTAAACAAAGACGGCATGGATTTACTGCATGTTTTTCCTTCCTCTTCTTTCTTTTTTCTCTTTTTCTATCTCAATTAGAGGAGGAGGAGGAGAGGAGGATTAAAGGTTCAAAGGAAAGCACCACAAAGAGCTACAGACGATAGGCCTAAAGGCTGTTTGCTTAAACTACCAACTAGTATTGATAAGAGAAAAGTGTGAGGAAGTAAAGGCTCTCAACCAGGCTTCAGGAAGTGGGAAATGAAAGTATTACCTTGCAGTTATAAAAACAGCATGGAAGATTGTGAAAAGCCAAGAAAGGCTGTTATTTTTTGGCCCTGCACAGTTTGTGGTGTGTAGGTTTGTTCCTTATTTTTCTGTTTTGCGTTTTTGTATGTCAATCAGAGGAGGAGGAGGAGGAGGAGGAGGAGGAGGAGGAGGAAGAGGAAGAGGAGAGGAAGGAGGAGGAGGGAAAAAAAAAAAAAAAAAAAAAAAAAAGAAAAAAAAGAAAAAAAAAAAAAAAAAAGGGCACAGCAGCTAACCTTCTTGGTGCTGCGGCAGATGGAGGAGCGGCGGCGCTTGGAGGAGACTGTGGAGGTGGTGTTGGAGAGCAGCGGGAACTCCGGGGGGGGCTTCCCGCCGGTCTTGGGGGTGGAGGTGACCAGACGCTTCCTGCAGGGGGGGAGAGAGGTTAGAAGCAATCAAAGCAGAGGGAAATAAATATAGGCAGAGTAATGTTAAAGTAATCGTCCAGACCAGACCATTTCATCATTCCTGATTTTATGCAGTCAAATCATAGCCATTATCGAGTATATCAATAATATGTTGTCACTTTTTTGCATCCAGTCGGCCGTTTTTAAATGGGAGTAGAGTAAGGGTAAATTTCCAGTTTGACACCGCAATCACTTTGGCGGACGAAACTATTTTATTCTGGTGAAACAAATTGAACCCAACCGACCTACCAAACCTAACCTAAAAAAAAAAGAGTGATTTGCGACAGAAACGGTTAGCAGATTAATTCTAAAATCAAAACATCAAAACTCACCAGGGAAAAAGTTTCGTCCACCAAGATGAATTCGGTGACAAACTGGAATAATACCGGAGTTAGGTTAGGTTAGGTTTAATGAAAATCTATAAGGTAAGGTTAGGCTAACGTTTGTTGTATTGTTGTTGTTTTGAAGCATGTGTCGATCACGATATTCCGAAGTTATGTTCATTCTCACTCCTGTTATCTGAGACCCTAACTAATTTTTCCCGGCCAAGTTTTAGTGCTTTTTCTGATGGAGATACAGTGTTTTTAATGGAAACGGCGACCATGAAATTCAGTGATGAAATATTATTATTTATTTTTTTTAAACTATGGGTTTCAGTAAAATAAAACTATCTCCATTAGAAAAACACACACTATTTTAGGCAGGAAAAATTAGTCGGTGTCTCTGAAAACGACCGCGAAGTCCTCGTCCATTATTACCGGAGTTAGTTTTAGTAGTGGCGGGGCCTGGCATCACAGCTCACCACCTGTTGCCCTCCCCACCACAACCACCGCAGTGTAAGGGAAGGACACGAGATAACGTTACTTGGCGCCTGTGTGTGTGTGTGTGTGGTGGGCGAGGCAAGCTGTGGATGGCCTCAGCTTGCATACCTTGAGGCGGGTATTCACTGCCCTGCCCCCACACTCTTAATGGCTAGGTACTCACGGGGAATGGAGGGGTCGAACCATGGTGGCGGTGAGGGCACGGCGTGGGGCAGTATTACAGGGCAGGACACCGCAGACAGGCCGTGGTTGTGGCGAGGCTCGGGGAAGGCTTGGCAGTGTTTTTAAATGCTAGCGCCCACACTGGTGCCGCCTCACCCCAACAAAGATGCTCTGCACTCTTTTCAACAATACTCTTTGAAAACTCATATGTTAGACATTTATTATTTATTTTTATCAACAGTATTTATGCTGGTTTTCAAAAAGACTACGTAGTCTTATTCAAAACGAATTACATGCTTGGCACAGCTCACGACTTGGCACCTCCGCCTTGATGCGGGTTTTAGGGGGAACTGTGTGTAATCGGCTTCAACAGCTCTACATAGCTGATAACACCGAGTTAACTCTGTGATAGCTACACTGTTACCGATAATCGATATCGATATTTCAGGAGAATCACGCATATTTTCTTATGAGATTAAACACATCACGCATCATAAGCATTAACTGCCCACTTAACAGCAAGCAGAACGCAGCAGGGAATTGCGCGGGAAACCCTATTGAACGCAGCTCAGTTGGGCAGTTATGCTTATGATGCGTGATGTGTATATCTCGTAAGAAAATATACGTGATTCTCTTGAAAATATCGATATCGATTATCGGTAACAGTAACAATCGAGGTAGCTATCACAGAGTTAACTCAGTGTTATTAGCTACGTAGAGCTGTTGAAGCCGATGACACACGTACAGTTCCCCCTAAAATCCGCATCAAGGCGGAGGTGCCAAGTCGTGAGCTGTGCCAAGCATGTAATTAGTTTTTTTTACCTATTAATTAGCTAATTAGTTAATTACCGCACGGTCCTACGTATTTTTTTTTCCAGCTTTAGCTTATCCAGATTAAGTACTGATAAAGGCATTCTGCACGCATGCTGTCATGTTGCTAGGAACATGATATGCCACTGTATAACTACATATCTTTTCTAGGGAGGCCAGAAGTTCAGAACCCCTCACAGTCACCGGTGTTCTTGAGGCGTCATTCCGCCTTCGCCTTAAATTACTCTGCGTCAGAAGAATGAAAATTGGGGCATGCCCAGTGGCGTACCGAGGGGGGGCATGCGGCCATGGCCCCCCCTTTGGAAAAAATAATAATAGATAAATAAATTTATTAAACGACAATAATAGAAAAATGAATATTACTGTTGTGATTACGAATGTGTGTGTGTGTGTGTGTGTGTGTGTGTGTGTGTGTCTGGCACAGTCTGTGTGAGTACACATCAGTGTAAGGAGATAATTTACTATATCGAAGTGGCAAAGTCGCAACAGACTCGAGTATATGATACACGCTGTGGCGTACCCAGAAAATTGAAAAGGGGGGGGCCAATATATATATATATATATATATATATATATATATATATATATATATATATATATATATATATATATATATATATATATATATATATATATATATATATATATATATATACTATATATATATATATATAATATATATATATATATATATATATATATATATATATATATATATTATTATTATTAATTCTTTGCCAAAGGGGGGGCCATGGCCGCATGCCCCCCCCCCTCGGTACGCCACTGGATACACGTATGTGATACGGAGAGGGGGACACGTATAGGACACGTATGTGATACGGAGAGAGGGACACGTATAGGACACTTATGTGATACGGAGATTTGTGTCCATTTCATATGTTTTATTATGCAATATGGTGAAAAGACCCAAAAAGGCAAATTTCATGGAAATTCTGGGGTTGCATGATCCCTTTGATATCAAAAACATATTAATGAGCAAGTATGATATCCTAGGGGGACATTTAATGGTACTCTAACCTTAAAATGATGATTAAATGTGTGAAACATCAAGATAAAGTGAAATTCTGGAATTCCAAATTTTTCTGATGTCATCGCAAACAAGGGGTTACTTTGCTATGTTGGACGCCTTTCGGCGAACTACAACCATGATTTTCGCAAAATAGACATTAATACGATTCAAATGAGCCTAGTTTGGCTTTGTTCTAAGAAAGTGCAAGGTATACCTAATTTTCTAGCCTGGAAGCCACTCCACTATTTGCCACAGCCCCAGATCTGACTGGAGCAGGTCTTGCAAACCAGTTGTTGACAATCATTAGTAATGCAGGACTAGACATTTCGTATCTGGTTGGCCAGGGATATGATGGAGCAGCAGCTATGTCAGGTGACAAAAATGGTGTCCGGAGGCACATTCTTGAAAAATGCCCTACAGCTCTGTACACTCACTGCATTTCTCACTGTCTTAATCTCTGCTTAGTCAAAGTCTGCCGCATCCAAGAAATACAGTCAGCAGTTACCTTTATGAATCAGATTGCACTTTTTTTCAAGAGCTCACCCAAAAGATTGTTAGTACTGCAAGACAAAATTGGTGAGTTTTGTCCATCAAGCTCTCATACCAGACTTAAAGATTACTGCAAAACACGTTGGGTGGAGAATCGGCAGGCAAGCCTCATCTTCAGTGAAGTATACCCTGCAGTAGTGGCATCACTTGACGATTTATCTACGAACAGAAACTCTGAAGTAATCGGAAAAGCAACTGCTTTTAAGAAGGCAAAAAGTGACCCAGGTTTTCTCATCAGTTTGGAAGTGGTCACCTCAGTTTTAAGTGTCACTAAACCCTTGTCAGAAAAGCTGCAGGGGTCACAACAATAACTGATGGGTGCTCTTGGAAGTGTGCAGAGCTGCATAGATGTACGCACTGCGCAGTCCTATCGGGATGGAGATAAGTTCCACCAACTTTTTGCCCAAGCTGAGAAAACGTACAGGGATGTCATCCAGAAGCCTCAAACAATCAGTGGTCAGAAATATAAGGCTAACCCTCCATCAGCAACTCCGCTGGAGTACTATCGAAGAGCGATTTTTCTCCCATTTTTGGACTCTATGCTAACACAACTGAGGGAAAGGTTTGCATCTCAGCACAATAAGAGTCTTTTGTTGGGAAACCTTGTTCCCTCTCTTTCAGTTGATACTGATTTTAATGATCTAAAGGAGGCAGTTGAATTTTATGGAAAATTTCTTGATGGTGATGCAGATCTCGTTGAAGCTGAATATCTACATTGGCAGAGTTATTGGAAGCGTCGTAAATCTCATGAGAGACCAAACCAAGTTCTGAAGGCAATTCAATGTCATGTGCCAAAAAATTGGGCACATATCTAAATCTTTCCACCTTATTGCAGATTTTTTCAAATCTACCTGTCACCACTTGCACCAATGAGCGATCCTTTAGTGCCCTTAAATTACTCAAAACATCCCTTAGGAACACAATGAGTGAAAGTCGTTTAAATGGACTGGCCTACTCTGTGTCCATCGTGACATAAATCTTGATCATGATAAAGTCCTTGATGAATTTGCACGTAAGAACAGACGCCTAAATTTGAGGTAAACCAGTTCCAATGTATTGTTTGTTGTTAACAGTAGGTAATTCATCTAGTTCATTTTTATTTCTTTTAATAAAATACCTTACCCACATTCCATGTATTTTGTAAAAATATGTGTTACAGAAGCAGCCTATATAAACGACGACTACACAACATGTTGAATGAGTATATAATTGTTTTTTATCCTTGCCAGTATATTACTTATTTATCAAAACATAAAGTTCTAAAGTAATAAGTGCTGTTTTGAGGGTAAATTTTGCAGTCCAAATTACAGAAATTAACAAGATTAAAGACAATGGTCGCTCAAATATCATAAAATGAGTACTTTTCAGAATATTTAAATTCCCCAGATATGTTGTAGTTATATGCTACCAACAAAATTATGAAATGTAGAATATATGTCGCCTATATGTATAATTCAATGCATGTATGTTTGAAAAAATTGTAAAATTAGCCTAACCCGAATCCCCAAACTGTATGGGATCACTGCGCTTGCAAAAATTCTGGGCGTAGAATATATTATAATAATATTATATATGTATATATAATATATATATATTATAATTTGTATATATATATATATTTTATTATATATCTTTGTACATATGTAATATATATATATATATATATATGTATAATATATATGCTCGTAATATATATATTATAGTATATTATTATAGATATTATATATATATATATATTTATAATATATTATATATATATATATTATATATATATATATATATATAATATATTATATATATTATATATATATATATATCTATATATTTTTATATATAATATATATATATATATATAATATATATATATATATTATATATTTATATATATTATATAATATATATCTATATATTATTATTGGCCGAGGTTGGCCCTCCCCCCCCTTTTCAATTTTCTGGGTACGCCACTGGGCATGCCCTTCCCCCTAGCATGGAATACCTGAAATCTATATATATAAATCTCAAAATTTGTCTGTCTGTCTGTATGTTCGTTATAGACTCGGCTACAGATGGCCAAAACCCAACATGCCGCACATATTTGGAATCCTCATGACCCAGCGGAGAACATAGGCTATGTTTCGATGGGCGTGGCCGACCCTGGTGGACGTGGCCAGCAAAAACAACCTAAAAACTAAGTTTTTTTTCGGCTGCTAAACCGTGCGAGATACAGACTTGACACTGTACGTAGTCCAAAATTGTTGGCCGTGATCGACTTGGGGGGATGGAAGATGTTTTGAGGGGCGTGTCCGACCCCGGTGGGCGTGGCAAGCAAAAGCAACCTAAAAACAGCTGTAATGGTTAAACCGTGCGAGATAGAGACTTGCTAAGAGGTATCAACATAACACAGCATGGCCGCAGGCCCCCCATTGGGCCGCAGGCCCATAGTGGGCCGCAGGCCCACAGCCCTCCGCAGGAGCTAGGATAAAGGTGCCCGGAGGGCAGCCTTTTTGCTAGTACATCATAATTGTGCGTGCGCATGCGTGCGTGCAACAACACAAAAACACGTGGATAAAAGAAAACTAGAAGATTGTCTTATAGCTTTATTCAATACAATAACGATAAACGAAAACTTCTATTTCAAGCTTGAACTCTTTACATACGCTAGCATGCAATGCCATGTATAGGATGCTTTCCTGCGCCACAATCTTGCCACACTACCACGTGTAGATAGGTCTCACGACCTCTTGTAGCTTCCTTATTTTCTGATGTTCTTATGTTATCTCAACCACGAGCAGGGGCTACGAGGAACCAAGGGAGGACAAACAGAGTCTGAACAAATTGTGTCTTCCATGATATATTGAGGGGGAGGGGGGGGGCTTGCTGCTTGTGCCCGCCGCCTGCACCTTCGCCCCGCCCCGCCCCGCCCCGCCCCGCCTCATGCCTCGCTGCCACACTCACCACCATAACCAGTAAAGAGTTGTGTGAACGATTGACTGGTTTTGGTCATGACGGTCTACACGCGGCGCCACGTTCCTCTACGGCCGCTGGCTGACCTGACCTCCTTGTACCGGCCGCCGCGGGGGATTATGGAGAGCTTTGATTGCTGACTCTATTTTTGATTGGATACACTCTGGTGAGTGTGTGTGTGTGTGTGTGTGTGTTGTGTGTGTGTGTGTGTGTGTGTGTGTGTGTGTGTGTGTGTGTGTGTGTGTGTGTGTGTGTGTGTGTGTGGTGTGTGTGTGTGTGTGTGTGTGTGTGTGTGTGTGTGTGTGTGTGTGTGTGTGTGTGTGTGTGTGTGTGTGTGTGTGTGTGTGTGTGTGTGTGTGTGTGTGTGTGTGTGTGTGTGTGTGTGTGTGTGTGTGTGTGTGTGTGTGTGTGTGTGTGTGTGGTGTGTGTGTGTGTGTGTGGTGTGTGTGTGTGTGTGTGTGTGTGTGTGTGTGTTGTTGTGTGTGTGTGTGTGTGTGTGTGTGTGTGTGTGTGTGTGTGTGTGTGTTGTGTGTGTGTGTGTGTGTGTGTGTGTGTGTGTGTGTGTGTTGTGTGTGGTGTGTGTGTGTGTGTGTGTGTGTGTGTGTGGTGTGGTGTGTGTGGTGGTGTGTGTGTGTGTGTGTGTGTGTGTGTGTGTGTTGTGTGTGTGGGTGTGTGTGTGGTGTGTGTGGTGTGTGTGTGTGTGGTGTGGTGGTGTGGGTGTGTGTGGGTGGTGTGTGTGTGGTGTGTGGTGTGTGTGGTGTGTGGTGTGTGGTGGTTGGGTGTGGTGTGTGTGTGTGTGTGGTGTGTGTGTGTGTGGTGTGTGTGTGTGTGTGTGTGTGTGTGTGTGTGTGTGTGTGTGTGTGTGTGTGTGTGTGTGTGTGTGTGTGTGGTGTGTTGTGTGTGTGTGTGTGTTGTGGTGGGTTTTTGTGTGTGTGTGTGTGTGTGTGTGGTTATCTTCCTGCCTTGTAAACGTCCCCTATCACACACACAAACAGAGGCTTGGTATGTGTGAACTCGAGAGCAATATACAACGGGTAACTCTCTCTCTCTTTCTCTTTTTTCTCCAGAGTCTTCATCAATACTGAATGGCTCATATCAAAAGAAAGAAAAACAACCTAGAAGAATACCAACAGTAGACAGATTAGAGACACACGTGAACTAGGGTCTCTGTATAACATAATCTTATATAAAGGTACCCTAACGTGAACAAGAGAAGATAAAATTTTCATCCTATCTAGACACTTTGCAAGTACCAACTACAAGGTTATTGACTATACAAAGCGCCGCCACGTCAGCACGAACTAGGCGGACTCGAACCGCTAACCGAATGCACAGGGACGCTGCATATTGCGAACTCACGTCTCTACCAATCTTGCCACCCTGACGGGCTAACGTGAACAAACAGACAGACGAAACACTAATATGAACATGAAATCAACCACACACACACACACACGTAGATTACCGTTCACAGCATCACTATAGAGGGGAGGAAGGTTTGTGTCTGGGAGTACGTGTGTATCGAGAAGTTAATATGTATGTTCCTTTGTAATGAAGATGGGCGTTAAATTCAGCTTACAGAGAGGAGAGAGGAGAGAGAGAGGAGAGAGAGAGAGGAGAGAGAAGAAGAGAGGAGAGAGAGAGAGAGAGAGAAGAGAGAGAGAGAGAGAGAGAGAGAGAGAGAGAGAGAGAGAGAGAGAGAGAGAGAGAGAGAGAGAGAGAGAGAGAGAGAGAGAGAGAGAGAGAGAGAGAGAGAGAGAGAGAGAGAGAGAGAGAGAGAGAGAGAGAGAGAGAGAGAGAGAGAGAGAGAGAGAGAGAGAGAGAGAGAGAGAAGAGAGAGAGGAGAGAGAGAGAGAGGAGAAGGAGAGAGAGAGAGAGAGAGAGAGAGAGAGGAGAGAGGAGAGAGAGAGAGAGAGAGAGAGAGAGAGAGAGAGAGAGAGAGAGAGAGAGAGAGAGAGAGAGAGAGAGAGAGAGAGAGAGAGAGAGAGAGAGAAGAGAGAGATGAGAGAGAGAGAGAGAGAGAGAGAGAGAGAGAGAGAGGAGAGAGAGAGAGAGAGAGAGAGAGAGAGAGAGAGAGAGAGAGAGAGAGAGAGAGAATAAGGCCTCACTAACCAACTCCACATAATAATATCTATCACAGTCAGTCCTATCTTTGCTTATCCACCTACTATCCAGTCCTATCCATCAACCTCACCTTTACAGAGCTGATGCGTCGTCAACAGTCGACCAACAACAACTGGTAATAACGAGAACAACAACAAGAACAAAGATGATAATAATAATGATGATACAAGTAGTCATTCAGTCCATCACAAATCTTCTTTTTTTTTCTTATTTTTCTAACTTGCAACGAAAAAAAAAGAAAAAAAAAAAAAAAAAATGGCAGCAAGTTAATTATCACGTCATTTTATTCTTCTTTCTATTTTCATCTCTCTTAAATTTCTCTCTCCATCTCTTTTGTTTTTTTAGGTCATATATTTTGCTCTAGTTTTCCGTTTAATGATATGTTCAGCGAGAGAGAGAGAGAGAGAGAGAGAGAGAGAGAGAGAGAGAGAGAGAGAGAGAGAGAGAGAGAGAGAGAGAGAGAGAGAGAGAGAGAGAGAGAGAGATTACGGTGAGGTCAAACACTAAGGGGAAGGGAATTATAGGGAGGGAACTTATAGAACGGGGTCACTCTAGGGTTTTGGGCGAGAGGAGTAACTCAAGCTTTTCCTGCGACGGGGAATTCTCGCCCATAGAAGGAGGGGAGAGGGAGGAGGGGGAGGCGGGGACGATCTCAACCTTGGGACCTACACCTCCTTCTACTACTACCTCCTTATCTTTAACCTCTTTTACAACCTCTATCTCCTCCTTCTCCTTCTCCTTTACCCTCTCTTCCTCTTCGTTTCTCTCACTTTGAGGAGATACGACAACCCTCTGTATCTTGGTGCGCTGTGTGTGTTGGGTTGTGGTGATGGTTCCCTTTCCGTGGCCTTGAAGACGCTGAGGGCGGGACGAGGCTGCCGGGGGTCCTGGGTGCTCTCCTCTCCCCCTCCTCTCCCTCCTCCCCCTCCTCGGCGCCGAAGTGACCGTAGCCGTAATTAATGATGCCCGAGTCAACCTGTGGTAGCAAGACATAGTACCTGGTGACCTCATTGCCTTCATCATCACCACCACTTAGACCACCACCATCACCACGCACTCTCTCATATATCCACTCCCATGATCTCTCTATAACTATTATCTCCTATTCCTTCCCTTACTTCTTTCTACTATCCCTTCTTGGTCTCTTTCAACCTTTTCTGTATCGTATCTATAACTACCTATCATCCTTTATTCGCAGTCCTCGGTGTTTCATTTCTTTGCATCATCATCTCTGCATCTTATTTTCTTCATCCTTTTCCTCAACATTTCTCTATCTATTCTTGGTCTTCTTTTACAATTAAGTGGCTGTTAAAACGCCATCTGAATGAACTAAGTCCTAATTCCATTCTTCCATTCTTCTTTCCCCCCCTCCACCACTCACCATCCACCTCTTTCTCTCTCCCCAAAATCTCTAACTTTCCTTCGCTCCAAGCCCTCAATTAACACACAATGTCCTGTTCCCTCTCATCCCCGCCCACTAATCCTTTCCCGAACACCTCATAACTCCTCCCTAGGGCCATCCCCCAACTCTTTATCGCCTAGCCTGCAGCATGCTATCCCGGGAGCCCTCAGTGACTGGTGGAGGGAGGAGGAGGAGGAAGGGAAGAAGGAGGTGGATGGTGGTGGTGGTCTGACGTCTAGGTGGCAATGACCTCTGGTGGAGTAATGGTGTAGGTGGTGGCAGGAGTGGTGGTGGTGGTGGTGGAGGGCAAGGAAGAGGAGGTGGAGGAGGAGGTGAAGGCGGTGGTGGCGACAGGAGGGGTGGAGGAGGAGGTGAAGGCGGTGGTGGCGACAGGAGGGGTGGAGGAGGAGGTGAAGGCGGTGGTGGCGGCAGGAGGGGTGGAGGGCGCTGGATACACCTGAGCTCCGGAGAACCCTGGATTCACCACACCTGAAGACGCTTCCACCTGCGAAAGGCACCACAACACTACACGGCACCGCCCCCTTCTGTAGCAAACCCCAGCCCCTCCCTCTTTCTACACCACTCAGCTTCCTAATATCTCTCTTCCATTTTATAACCCTATATAAACAACTGTGTCACAATTTAACATCTCGATCACAATAAATCATCTATCTCTGTCATCTCCCCTTCTGTAGCAAACCCAGACCCTTCCTCCTTCTACACCACTCAGCTTCCTAATATCTCTCTTCCTATTTTAACCCTATATAAACAACTCTGTTACAACCTCTCGTTCACAACACATTTCATCTTCTATTATATAACCCCATCCCCTCCTCCTCCTCCTCCTCTTTCTACAACACTGTGCAGCTTCCTATAGTATTTTTTTTCCTCTTTATAACCCCGGAGGTTTAACAATCGAAGGTTAACAATCTTTCCACTCATCTCTTATAACCTGTACACGGAGCTCCTTTACAAAATTCAAACTTATTCCTACTAGGTTACTTCAGTCCTCCCTCAGCCTTTTTTAACCTTCAAGTAAACATCTTTCACCCTACCTACAGACATTTATATACCTTCTCTATGTCTCCTATAACTCCTAGAGAAAGTCAAGGAAGTAGAGAAAGAAAGTCAGTCTTCCTTCAGCCCTTTTTAACCTTCAAGTAAACCTATTTCACCCCAGAGCCGTAGATAGGGATCCCTATCTACGGCTCTGTTTCACCCCACCTACAGGCATTTCTACACCTTCTCAGTATCTCCTATAACTCTTCCTTTTCTAGTAAGCCAATTTCACCCTTCTACAGGCATTTCTACACCTTCTCATATTCCTATAACTCTTCCTTTTCTAGTAAGCCAATTTCACCCTTCTACAGGCATTTCTACACCTTCTCTATATCTCCTATAACTCTTCCTTTTCTAGTAAGCCAATTTCACCCCTTCTACAGGCATTTCTACACCTTCTCTGTATCTCCTATAACTCTTTTCCTGTTCTAGTAAACCTATTTCACTACTTCTACAGGCACTTATATACCTTCTCTGCATCTCCTATAACAGTTCCTCTTCCCGTAATCTTCTACAACCTCACAACCCGTACCCATCTTATCGCTCTTCATTCTCCCTCGGCCTTACAAGCACTGCCTCGCCTCTCACGCTGCAGGCTTCCATTACAGCACTCCCGCAACTCTGTCTCTGTCTCCGCCCTCAGTAAACACCCCGGAGAGACGGAACTTGTTTGCTTACATCTCTATCTGCCATCTTCACTCTCCACCACCACCACCACCACCATCTTCACTCTCCACCACCAACCACCACCACCACCACCATCTTCACCTCTCCACCACCACCACCACCCCACCTCCACACCACCACCACCACCATCCACCTCTCACCTCCACCACCACCACCACACCATCTACCTACCACCACCACCATCTCACCCTCTACACCACACCACCACCACCATCTTCACCTCCACACCACCACCACCACCACCATCTTCACCCTCCACCACC
>JACEEZ010003731.1:67500-80000 GCA_016584305.1 Chionoecetes opilio | reverse complement strand
CTACTTTTTTATAACTACTACTAGGTAATTACCCACGCCCTACTACTTTTTTATTACTACTACTAGGTAATTACCCACGCCCTACTACTTTTTTATTACTACTACTAGGTAATTACCCACGCCCCCCTAGGTAATTACCCACGCCCCCCAGCTTGATAACCGCTGTACTAGGTTGCATTTCTATCATCTGGTTTTCTTTTTTTACTTTTCAACATTTTGGCTGAGAGTCTCATTTCTGTTCACTTTCTTTCTTTTTAAACCTTTCTACTAGTAGACTCAGGGTCATATTTCTGCCTACTTCCTTTTATTTTCTACTAGTCTACTAGGCCGAGGTTTGTATTTCGCCTACTGAAATTTTTACTTTTCTATTTTTCTTTCATCAAGTTTGACATTTTCTTTTCGGACATGGATATATAGTAACAAAAGATATTTTTTGTGTTTTCAATTTGCTTTACAGGTTTTTTCTTCTTCTATGTTCTCGTTTATTTATTTGTTCATGTCAGTTATCAATATGCGGGGCTCGAACGTTGGGTGTGTGTATAGGTGAGGTGCAGGGCCGGTCATCCACTGCGCCCACTCACCCCCCTTCCCTTCCCTTTTAATGGGCACGTGTTCCATTAATGGCAGTCTGCAATGCTGATGGATATTGACCCTTTTTTTTATATTTTTTCAATTCCCCGGATGATACATTTTTATTTCTATTTATTTTCATAGGATACATTTATAACGATGCTGACGGGTATTTTCCCTTTCCTATCTTCCTTGTTTCAGTATTGTCTTGTTTGTTATTACTATCTTATGTTTTTTTATTTGATTTCCCTGGACGGTAATTTTTTTTTTAATTTTATTTCATAGGATTCATTTTTCTATATTCTAACGTATTTTTCCCTCCTTTTATATCTTCCTTTTGATCAGTATTTTCTTATTTGTTATTAGCATCTTATTTTTCTTTTTTTATTTAATTTCCCTGAACGGTAACTTTTTATTTTATTTATTCACATGGTCTAATTCATTTTTCTATATTATAACAGTTTTGCCTCTCACAGCTTCCTCTTTTTTCAGTATTTTCTTGTTTGTTATTAATATCTTTTCTTTTTTTATTTAATTTCCTTGGACGGTAACTTTTTATTTTATATTTTCACAGGATTAATTTTTCTATATTCTAAGGTATTTTTTTTTCCTTTTATAACTTCCTTTTTTCAGTATTTTCTTGTTTGTTCTACTTAGTATCTTACGTTTCTTTTTTATTTCAATTCCCCGGATGGTAACTTTTTATTTCTATTTATTTTCATAGGATACTTTTTTGACGTTTCTGATGGTTTTTTCTCCTTTAATATCTTCCTTTTGATCAGTATTTTCTTGTTTTTTATTAGAATCTTATGTTTCTTTTTGTATTTAATTTCCCTGGATGGTAACTTTTTATTTTATATTTTCACAGGATTCATTTTTCTATACTCTAACGTTTTTTCTCTCCTTTAATATCTTCCTTTTGATCAGTATTTTCTTGTTTGTTATTAATATCTTGTTTCTTTTTTTATTTAATTTCCTTGGACGGTAACTTTTTATTTTATTTATTTCATAGGATTCATTTTTCTATACTCTAACGTTTTTTTTCTCCTTTAATATCTTCCTTTTGATCAGTATTTTCTAGTTTGTTATTAATATCTTGTTTCTTTTTTTATTTAATTTCCCTGGATGGTAACTTTTTATTTTATTTTTTCACAGGATTCATTTTTCTATATTCTACCTAACGTTTATTTTCTCCTTTTATATCTTCCTTTTGATCAGTATTTTCTAGTTGGTTATTAATATCTTGTTTCTTTTTTAATTTAATTTCCCTCAACGGTAACTTTTTATTTTATATTTTCACAGGATTCATTTTTCTATATTCTAAGGTATTTTTCCCTCCTTTTATATCTTCGCTTTTTTCAGTATTTTCTTGTTTGTTATAACCATCTTATATTTGAGAGTACATATATTTCTTTCGTTATGGGCCTAATATCCCTTGCACAAATCCTTTCTTTACGAACTTTTTCCCTTCCCTACGACGCTATTTTCCCTTTCATGAGGGTTTCTAGTCCTTTCAACTTTCCTTCTTTTTCACTTTTTAGACTAGACTATTTTTTTTTCATTACCCTTTTTCCTTTTCTTTTCATTACCCTTTTTCCTCTTCTCAACACACACCTTCCTTATCGTAATCTGAGAGGACTGGAAATTGCGAGAGATAAAAAAAACCAATGCTAACAAAATATAACAATAAGGATGATAACAATAGCTAATAATAATAGTAAATCAGTACGGCAGTGTGTATAAGGTAGGAGGCAATACTGTTTTTATTAAGAGGCGAAAAATCCTGACCCCTTGCTGCTTACTGACTGATATTTGATGCCAGGAGAAGGGAATACTACGCTTCTTCTAAATTTCAGTTGTATTTTATCATAGTTAACCCTATTATCAGGTAAACATAGGCATACTTTTAAGCATGAGACCTTAAGATAGAATGGAATTTTCGCCTCGTAAAAAAATAGACTATAGTAACCTACCTAAGCATTAATAAATACATATCCCACAGTAGGAGCATAGATAGGTAGGTAGGTAGTAGGAGCATAGGTAGGTAGGAGGTAGTAGGAGCATAGATAGGTAGGAGGTAGTAGGAGCATAGGTAGGTAGAAGGTACGAGGTAGGTAGTAGAAGGTAGGTTATAGTAGTAGCATAGGTAGGTAGGTAGGTCGGTAGGAGGTATATATAGGTAGGTAGTAGGAGCATAGGTAGGTAGGAGGTAGTAGGAGGTAGGTTATAGAAGGAGCATATTATTTTAGCATAGTCCCCGGTGCGTGTGTTTCCCGAGCCCTGGGTAGGTTCGCATAACTTGGTGTATATACGCGGCGTCACAGTTTCTCTCTCCCTCTCGAATTACTTGCCACAACTTCCCTCCGCGGCGCACACTGTCTAGCGGAGCGTTGGCAACAGTGCTTCGTGGATAAGTAAATTGTATTGTGATATTGGTGTGTGTGTGTGCGTGTGCGTGTGTGCGTGTGCGTGTGCGTGTGCGTGCGTGTGCGTGTGCGTGTGCGTGTGCGTGTGTGGTGTGTGTGTGATTTTCCCATTTAGCTAATCAGTACGCTATTCTATTTACATATTTTTGCTTCATTAAGTAATATTTACTGTGTGTTTTACGATCTTATATCCATCGGTCTACCGGGTCTGTGCTTTGCTTTATAATGAATCTCATATAACTTTACCTACTGGTTAGAATTGTTAATTAAGTCTCCTGGTTAAAGAAGTATTAATAATAGTCAACTGACAAACCTCATTGAAGTATATTCTACCGAGTCTACCTTCAGATAAAAAAAAATCAGCCTATTTTGGCGTGGCAGCTATATAACAACAATATACGTATACTTTTTGCCCGATGAAGGTAAGAGATAAATGTCAAGAAAGGTAATTTTTTTTTTTTTTTACATCACAAAGGACTGGCCAAGGACACAACAACATTAGGTAACACAAAGTCCGCTTAGTTGCCAGTCCCTATAAAGAAGACAGTAAGAGAATAAAAAAAAGAGGGGTGTGCCAATTTAGTTCGGGAGGTGTCTTGTTACTCTTCTCTTGAAAAGATTTAAGTCGTAGGAAGGTGGAAAAATAGAAACAGGAAGAGAGTTCCAGAGTTTACCAGTGAAAGGGATGAAAGAGTAAAAATACTGATTAACTCATGCATTAGGAAGATGAACAGAATAGGGATGAGAATGAGTAGAAAGTCTTGTGCAGCGAGGCCGCGGGAGGGGGGGGGAGGCATGCAGTTAGCAAGTTCAGAAGAGCAGTGAGCATGAAAATAACGGTAGAAGAGAGCAAGAGAAGCAACATTCCGGCGGTGATTTAAAGATTGAAGACAGTCAGTCAGAGGAGAGAAGTTGAAGAGACGAAAAACTTTTGACTCAACCCTGTTTAGGAGAGCTGTATGAGTGGATCCTCCCCAAACATGTGAGACATACTCCATACATGGGCGGATAAGGCCCCTGTAGAGAGCAAGCAGCTGGGAGGGAGAAAAAAAAGGACTCAGACGCCACAGGACACCTAACTTTTTTGAAGCTGTTTTAGCAAGAGATGAGATGTGAGATTTCCAGTTCAGATTTTAAGTAAAGGATAGTCCTAGAATGTTCATTGTAGAAGAAGTTGACAGTTGAGTGTCATTGAAGAAGAGGACATAGTTATCTGGAAGGTTTTGTCGAGTAGATAGGTGAAGAAATTGGATTTTTGAGGCATTGAACAAAACAAGGTTTGCTTTGCCCCAATCAGAAATTATAGAAAGATCAGAAGTTAGGCGATAGGAGCGTAGGAGTGGATAGGGCTTTGAGTTAGACTTAGAAGATCATTAATGAATAATAGAAAGAGAGTGGGTGATAGGACAGAACCCTGGGGAACACCACTATTGATAGATTTGGGAGAAGAACAATGTCTGTCTACAGTAGCTGTAATAGAACGGTTTGAAAGGAAACTTAAGATGAAGGTACAGAGAGAATGATAGAAACCGAATGAGGGTAGTTGGGAAATTAAAGATTTGTGCCAGACTCTATCAAAAGCTTTTGATATGTCAAGGGCAACAGCAAAAGTTTCACCGAAACCCCTAAAGGAGGATGACCAAGATTCAGTTAGGAAAGCTAGAAGATCGCCAGTAGATCGCCCTTTACGGAAACCGTACTGACGATCAGATAGAAGATTGTGAGCAGATAGATGCTTAAGAATCTTCTTATTAAGTATAGATTCAAAAACTTTAGAAAGGCAGGAAGTCAAAGCTATAGGACGATAGTTTGAAGGATTAGAACGGTCACCCTTCTTAGGAACAGGTTGGATGTGAGCAAACTTCCAGCAAGAAGGAAAGGTGGAAGTAGATAGACAAAGACGGAAAAGTTTGACCAGGCAAGGTGCAAGCACAGAAGCACAGTTTTTGAGAACAATAGGAGGGACTCCGTCAGGACCGTAAGCCTTCCGAGGATCTAGGTCAGAAAGGGCAAAGAAAACATCATTACGAAGGATCTTAATGACAGGCATAATATAGTCAGAGGATGGAGGAGAAGGAGGAACAAGCCCTTCATCAACCAGAGTGGAATTTTTAACAAAGGTTTGAGCAAAGAGTTCAGCTTTAGAAGTAGATGAGACAGCTGTGGAGCCATCTGGGTGAAGCATAGGAGGGAAAGATGAAGAAGAAAAATTGTTAGAGATGTTATTAGCTAGATGCCAGAAGTCACGAGAGGAATTTGATTCAGAAAGATTTTGACATTTTCTATGAATGAAAGAGTTTTGGTAAGTTGAAGTAAAGATTTGGCATGATTACGGGCAGAAATATAAAGGGCATGAGTTTCATGAGATGGATGCTTACGGTACCGTTTGTGAGCCACCTCTCTATCTCGGACAGTAGAAAATTCGGAAGATTCAAGACCGTGGGCACGAGAGCAAATGATGTCGTTGCGCACATAAAAGCAACAGCTAGCTTTGGATTGAAAATGAGAATAGAGACAGTAAGAGGAGACAGAAAAGGGACTGCTGTCAGTGCTCACAGACTGGGTATCGGTGAGGAAAAGAAGATGAGGTTTAGAGGAGGAGAGATGATGTTACACAGATAGAAAGTTAGATCTAAGACCGCGAATGTTGCAGAAGTTTAAAGAAAGAAGGTTAGAGGAAGTATCAAGACACCTCGAGTCGTCATCTTGAAGACTGCCCGACCTGGGGATATTTATGGTCCCCTCCCCAGTTAGGGACTCCGAGGCAGGGCGATTAACAGCCATATTGAACATTTTGAGTGAAGATAGTGTAGTGATGTAAGTGCATGTAGTGTAGTGTGAGTAGTAAGATAAATTGTGTTTAGAGTGCAGGCTGCAGCTACTCTCTTGTGTATCTGAGACACTAAGGGATATGGAAAGCTTAGCTTAAATTTGATCTTAACAACCTATTTTTCAAGAACGGTGAATACCATCGAAGTATCTCTGTAGTTTTGATTGGGCAAACAGAGGCTTTTGTTTCACGCGCCGTGCTCATTCTTGCGGGGTAGAAAGTTGAGGTAAGACTTTTATATCTATCTGGATATCTTACATCACGTATGTATCTAATATACTATAGCAGTAGCCGTGTGTCTGTCCGTCTGTCTGTCTGTCTGTCTGTCTGTTTTGGGTAGCCGAAACTATAAATTCAATTTTGATAAGAGTAGGCTCAAAAAATCGCAAATAAATCATAAGTGGTAAGCGGCTTGATCCCATGCAGATTAAATTATTTTGAAGGGGGGTTTTGGGCTAAAAACACTTTAGGAGTATTATAAAACTCTGCGGGAACGTCTTGCCGCATTCCACAAACTTAGTAGACTCATGGACGTTTGTGTGCGTGTGTGAGTGTGTGTGTGTTGGAATCACACGGAACGTGGTCTACCCTGAGGCAGTTTGACCAGTGATCAACGACAGCAACAACACGATTGGAGTTTGCAATCACATGTTGTCTAATATATACTACTACTACAAACATCAATACATGGGTCCGAAGGGCCCACAAGCACTTGTCTAATATACTATAGGAGTAGCCGTGTGTCTGTCTGTGTGTCTGTCTGTTTTGGGTAGCCGAAACTGTAAATTCAATTTTGATGAGAGTAGGCTCAAAAAATCGCAAATAAATCGTAGGTGGTAAGCGGCTTGGTCCCATGTTAATTGAATCATTTTGAAGGGGGGTTTTGGGCTAAAAACACTTTTAGGAGTATTCGATGACAGGAACAAACTCTCCGGTAACGTCTTGCCGCATGTCACATGCTCTGTAGACTCATGTACTTACCGTTTGTGTGTGTGTGTGTGTGTGTGTGTGTGTGTGTGTGTGTGTGTGTGTGTGTGTGTGTGTGTGTGTGTGTGTGTGTGTGTGTGTGTGTGTGTGTGTGCGCATGTGTGTGTGCGTGCGTGCGTGCGTGCGTGTCCGTTTGTGTGCGTGTGTGAGTGTGTGTGTACTACAAACATCAATACATGGGTCCGAAAGGCCCACAAGCACTTGTATGTATATATATATATATATATATATATATATATATATATATAATACTGTATATATCAAAAAGAAAACTTGAAAAAGAAATCGAAGTTTCCTATGTCTGCACTACTGGGTTGCATTTACACATTAATGCTTTGAAAGGGAGGAGTGTCTTTGATGGGGCAAGGCCTTGGAGGGGAGGAGGAGGAGGAGGAGGAGGAGGAGGAGGAGGAGGAGGAGGAGGAGGAGGAGGAGGAGGAGGAGGAGGAGGAGGAGGAGGAGGAGGGGAGGAGGAGGAGGAGGAGGAGGAGGAGGAGGAGGAGGAGGAGGAAGAGTCAAACATGGTAGGCTAATAATTTCACCAAAAATAAAACACATATGCGAAGAAAAAATATACATACCTAAGAGTATCAACCTTGGAGACACAGAAAACATAAACTAATTAACTACGAAAACCATTTGCCTGAGTGTGAGGAGAGAGAGAGAGAGAGAGAGAGAGAGAGAGAGAGAGAAGAGGAGAGGAGAGAGAGAGAGAGAGAGAGGAGAGAGAGAGAGAGAGAGAGAGAGAGAGAGAGAGAGAGAGAGAGAGAGAGAGAGAGAGAGGAGAGACGCGAGAGAGAGAGAGAGAGAGAGAGAGAGAGAGAGAGAGAGAGAGAGAGAGAGAGAGAGAGAGAGAGAGAGGAGAGAGAGAGATGAGAGAGAGGAGAGAGAGTGTGGTGTGTGTGTGCGTGTGCGTGTGCGTGTGCGTGTGCGTGTGCGTGTGTGTTGTGTGTGTGTGTGTGTGCGTGTGCGTGTGCGTGTGCGTGTATGTGTGTGTGTGTGTGTGTGTGTGTGTGTGTGTGTGTGTGTGTGTGTGTGCCGTGACAGCTCAGCATTCCTCATCTTCCATCTCCTCTTCCTTCTTCTTCCACAACTTTAAACTTTCACAAAAAATATAGTAAAAGTACAATGGCAAAGTTGTAAAGATTGAAGATGAGTTTTCTATACTTCTTCCCAATCTTTTTCCTTTATATTATCACTTAATGTATTCCTCCTCCTCCTCCTCCTCCTCCTCCTCTTACAATGTCGTAAAACGTCGCTGCAAAGGACTAATTAAGTCTAAAAAGCGCGAGTATGAAGAAAAAATTGCAAAGGAATCCAAATCAAACCCGAAAAGGTTCTTTCAATACGTTCGAAGTAAGAAAACCGTCAAAACAAGTATTGGGCCACTGAAAGATAATAATAATATCTTGGTAAATGATAATAAGAGTATGGCGTTCGTACTCAATGAATACTTTAATGCGGTATTTATTAAAGAAGACGAAACTCCATTACCAGAACCAGTAAACATGTATGCGGGACTCGAAAGGGATAGACTGGTAATAGGAGAAATAACAGTAGACGAAATATCAAAGTATTTGCTGAAACTTGACCCAGCAAAATCCGTGGGGGTGGGCGAAATCTCGCCGCGACTACTTCGCGAATGTCACAGTCAACTTTCGCTCCCATTAAAGATTATTTTCAATAAATCGCTAAGTGACAAAAATGTTCCTAGTATGTGGAAATTAGCTAATGTTACACCGATATTCAAGAAAGGGAGTAAGAGCCTAGCAAGTAATTATCGCCCAATTAGTCTAAAGTCCATGGTTTGTAAACTATTTGAGAAAAATATTGGCGGATTAAAATAGTGTCTTTTCTCGATGAAAATAACTCAATATTAAACTCCCAGCATGGATTTCGAAATAAGAGATCCTGCTTAACAAACCTACTGGATTTTTTTAATGTCATTTATTCAAAATGGGACGTTAAAATTCCCTCGGATGTAATATACCTTGATTTTCAGAAAACCTTCGATACAGTTCCCCATAAGCGACTGTTGACCAAGCTAAGGGCACATGGCTTAGGAGAGCAATTATGTTCATGGATTGGCGATTGGCTTTCAAATCGTAAACAACGGGTAGTAATAAATGGCGAGGCATCTGATTGGTTAGATGTTAGTAGTGGGGTGCCTCAGGACTCGGTCTTGGGTCCTACTCTTTTTCTGATATATATCAACGATCTGGACTGCGGACTTGTATCTAAAATATCGAAATTTGCAGATGACACCAAATTAGGCGGTAAAGCATATACTAGAGAAAACTGCGAACTCATACAAAGTGATCTCGACAAACTATCAGATTGGAGTGATAAATGGCTATTAAAATTCAATTCCGATAAATGTAAAGTAATGCATATAGGCAACGATAACCTCAAATATAACTATCAAATGTAAAATAAATCGTTAACTGAAGTACAGCAGGAAAAGGATTTAGGTGTCATCATCAGTAATGATCTGAAAACCAGTCCGCATTGCCTAGCTGCCAGTAAAAAGGCAAATATGATGTTGGGCTTTATTAAACGTAACTTTGAACATAAAACTCCGAAAGTAATGACACAATTATACACGTCCTTGGTTAGGCCGCACTTGGAATATGCCGTTCAATTCTGGTCGCCCTGTTTCGTAAAAGATCAAGCCAAATTGGAATCAGTGCAAAGAAGAGCAACCAAACAAATTCCATCTCTGCGAAATTCATCCTATGAAGAGAGACTGCGGAAACTTAATATGTTTTCCTTAAAGGATCGTAGAATCCGTGGGGACTTGATAGAAACCTTTAAGATCCTAAAAGGTTTTGATGTCATTAATCAAGAGAACCTATTCGAGCTTTCAACTCAAGTGACAACAAGAAATAATGGTTTAAAACTAAACGGTCAACGTTGCATCACCGATCTCCGTAAAAATTATTTCAATGTTAGAGTTGTTGATCGGTGGAACAAGTTACCAGCAAATGTTGTCGGAGCCAGCACAATAACTACATTTAAAAACAGACTTGACGCGCACTGTAAAGTAAATGGGTATTGATAATGCGAATTCGTATCTAGCCCCCCGTATCAATTAGTTGTAGTGGTAGTGGTAGTTGTAGTTAGTATTTTTCATATCCTATCATTCTGCACTATGAAACTTCCATGTTCCTATCCTCTTTAGGGACATGGTATCATTTTCCAACTGTTTTCTTACAAGTAGTTGATAGTTAGTAGTATGTAGTTCAGCAGATACCCTCGCTACGGACCAATAGGTCTCCTGGTGTCTGTTATTCCTATGTAATCCTATGTAATCCTTCTCCTCCTCCTCTCATCCAGTTACTGTTATTACTCACTCTTTGGTTTATTTATTCACTGAGCCCATTCATTATGAGAGGGAATGTGAGTTTCTTTGAAGTTTGTGTAAAATTAAAACAGTAAAGTGAAAACGAGAGTGAGAGAGAGAGAGAGAGAGAGAGAGAGAGAGAGAGAGAGAGAGAGAGAGAGAGAGAGAGAGAGAGAGAGAGAGAGAGAGAGAGAGAGAGAGAGAGAGAGAGAGAGAGAGAGAGAGAGAGAGAGAGAGAGAGAGGAGAGAGAGCGAGAGAGCGAGAGAGCGAGAGAGAGAGAGAGAGAGAGAGAGAGAGAGAGAGAGAGAGAGAGAGAGAGAGAGAGAGAGAGAGAGAGAGAGAGAGAGAGAGAGAGAGAGAGAGAGAGAGAGAGAGAGAGAGAGAGAGAGAGAGAGAGAGAGAGAGAGAGAGAGAGAGAGAGAGACCAAAGATAAGACAAACAGACAGACAGACAAACACACAGACAGACAGACAAACACACAGACAGATATACAAACAAACAGACACACATGAAAAAATCAGACAAACTAACAGACAGAAAATAAAACATGAAAAAAAGGTGATTGTACTTGCCTCCTACCACCCCACCCACACCCACACACAACACCCCCCTACACACCCACACCCACACACAACACTCCCCTACACACCCACACCCACACACAACACTCCCCTACACACCCACACCCACACACAACACCCCCCTACACATCCACACCCACACACAACACCCCCCTACACACCCACACCTACCCCCCCACCCCCCTACACCCCCCAACCCCCCCACATACACACACAACATCCCCACCCCCCTACACCCCCCAACCCTCCCACATACACACACAACCCATCCCCCCCCACACACAACACTCCCCCCTACACACCCACACCCACCCACACAAACATACCCCCCCTACACCCACACCCACCCCCACCCACACAATCACCCCACACCCATACACACACACATACTCACGGCGGCGCATAGGTCCTCCTGAAGACTGGCAGGTTCCCCCCCGCCGCCGGACCAGCGCGTGAAGTTGAGAGGTGTCCCTGTCTGCACGGCGATCCACGGGCTGTCCCTCCCTCGCTTACGCCGCGCCCCCAGCCAGCTCCGGCCCGCCATCACCCCTGCAACACCACCATCATCACCATCGATAGTATAAGAACATAAGAACATAAGGAAGCTACAAGAGGCCGCGAGACCTACACGAGGTAGTTCCTGTGAGGAGTAGATAGAAAAACAAGTAAAAAAAAAAGTAGTGTCTATATTAGTCTTAAAAGAGTAGAGAGAGAGGCTATATATATTATCCTTGATCACCACCATCATTATTATCATTATTATCACTATCAATTTCAGCATCATCACAAAAGTAACAGTGAATTTATTGGTCTTTATCCATCACTACTGCTATCTATCTACTACTACAACCATCACTACTGCTACTGCTATTTCTACTACTACTAGTACTACTGCTACTACTACTACTATACTACTACTACAGCCCACCACCGCTACTACTGCTGCTGCTACTACTACTACTACTACTACTACTACTACTACTACCACTACTACTACTACTACCATCCCCACAATCAAACACTATCACTACTACCACAACACCCGCTACCACTACAACCACTACCACAACTACCACCACCACTACAACTACCACCACCACCACTAACCACCACCACCACCACCAACCACCACCACCACCACCACCAACCACCACCACCACCACCACAACAACAACCACCACCAACCACCACCACCACCACAACAACCACCACCACAACACACCCGTAATAAAATCAGCCTCGGCATTGGAGCTCAAGTGAAGGAGGTCGGCGCTTTGCGAGGTGCAGTAAGAGCGCCCTTCCTCCCAGCTGGCGTTGTGGGGCGCCAGGTAGTAGCAGGAGCCCGCCCCTTGCCGCCACATGAAGGGACACTGGCCTGCAGAAAGAGAGGAAGAAGTGACTTTATCTTTATCGGCAGTGGGTAGGTAGTGGCAGGCTTAAGAGTGAGTCACGGGAAGAGAGTAAAGAGGATAAGGGATGAAGGGAGTAGGAAGGAGATCAAGGAGAAGGAGAAAGAGGAGGTGCTAAAAGGGAGAGAGTAAAAGGGAAAAGGGATAGGTGGGGAGGAAGAAGAGGTGGGTATGAAAAAAAGGGTGAGAAAAAAGGAGGAAGGAGGGAAATGAGAAGGAAGAAGAGGAGGTGATAAAACAAAGGAGAAGGAAGGAGGGAAGGAGGGAAATGAGTGGAGGAAGAAGAGGTGGGTATGAAAAAAGAAGGAAAAGAGTGGAAATGACTGAAATGAGGATAAGAATGATGGAGAAA
>JACEEZ010003731.1:62500-65000 GCA_016584305.1 Chionoecetes opilio | reverse complement strand
TGTGGGGTGGGGTGTTTTGTGTGGTGTGTGTGTGTGTGGTTGTGTGTGTGTGTGTGGGGTTGTGTGTGTGTGTGTGTGTGTGTGTGTGTGTGTGTGTGTGGGTGTGTGTGTGTGTGTGTGTGTGTGTGGTGTGTGTTTTGTGGGGTGTGTGTGTGTGTGTGTGTGTGTGTGGTGTGTGTGTGTGTGTGTGTGTGTTGTGTGTGTGTGTGTGTGTGTGTGTGTGTGTGTGTGTGTTGTGTGTGTTTGTGTTGTGTGTGTGTGTGTGTGTGTGTGTGTGTGTGTGTTGGTGTGTGTGTGTGGGGTGTGTGGTTGTGTGTGTGGTGTGGGTGTGTGTGTGTTTTGGGTGTGTGTGGTGGGTGTTGTGGTGTTGGTGTGGTGTTTTGGGTGTTGTGTGTGGTGTTGTGTGTGTGTGTGTGTGTGTGGTGTGTGTGTGTGTGTGTGTGTGTGTGGTGTGTGTGTGTGTGTGTGGGGTGGTGTTGTGTGTGGGTGTGTGGTGTGTGTGTGTGTGTGTGTGTGGGTGTGTGTGGGGGGTGGTGGGGGGGTGGTGCGTGTGTGCTTGTGTGTGTGTGTGGTGGTGGTGTGTGTGTGTGTGTGGGGTGGGTTGTGTGTGTGTGGGGTGTGTGTGGGAGAGGTAGCCAGGCAACGAAAATGAGCCCACATAGTAGTACGGACCAGAAAATTCACACACAACACACACACACACACCACACACTAAATCATCATAATTCTGCAGCTCAAATCGAATGATGCTCTCTCTCTCTCTCTCTCTCTCTTCTCTCTCTCTCTCTTTTCTCTCCTCTTCTCTCTCTCTCTCTTCTCTCTCCTCCTTCTCTCTCTCTCATTTTCCCTTTCCATCTAAAAAAAACACACACCAAGGCCCCCCCCTATACATACTTAGTCTTTCAGTCCAGTGGGCAGCGATCAAAAATAGGTGGTCCACTTCGCTTTTCCGCGATAAAATTTTGGGTTAAATATTTTTTTAATTTTAAATTAAAATTCCGATCGTTTTTTCCCGGACGGTAATCGCTAGCGAATTTTTTCTCAAGAAATAAAGAAAGCCAATACCCCCATTAAGTAAAACTTTAAAAAGTTTAACCCTTTTAAAGGTTTTAACCTTTAACCTATCAAACCAAATTTTGGGATCGTGGACTAAAAATGCGGAATTAAAGGCAAAAAAAAATTTCCGCGATCGCGAGAAAAAATTAAATTTTAAAAAAAAATTCCGCGATCGTTTTTTTGGTAGTCCAAGGCGGAACCCCGGGACTATAATTTCCGCGCCCCCAGCATTCTATTCATTAAGGGGTTTCCTGGGTGGGGTGCCGATGCCTACCCGAGTTTTAAGGACGTCGCTGATTGGGATAACTCGGGCGGGGGGTGGAGGTGGTGGTACCTTGCCTCGGCGCTACCAAAACCCTTGCGTTGCCTCAGAAAAAATATTCATAATTTATTGCTAACTCACCTCTTTACACAAGATAGCCTATTTTTGTTTGTATCAGGGAATCAGCCAGTGATTGGTCAAACAATAAAACACGCTATTCGTAACTCAATAGGGTTAAAAAATAAAGGTTCAGGAATGGGGTATCACAGAGGTAGCGGATTTTCAGGTTTTCAGTGCATAGAAATGTTGTACTTCCTACCCGATAATTACCAAGCGGGGGGAGACCAGATGATATTTAGGTTACTGAGCCTTTACTATCGTGTTCAGGGATACATTGCTGCATATCTTGAGCATAAAAAAATTTCAGTAAGACACTACACCAATATTAAGATAATTAAGGAAAGTAAAACAGTGTATAAACATTTTGTCTTGCTTTTTTTTGCTTCCAATCGCTGTAGCCTCCATCAGTTTTGCTCGCATTAAATTTGAATCTGCCTGTTCAAAAGTCCTCACAATTTCCACTTATTAAGGTAGTAGCAGTACCAATAAGGAAAACTTTAGTGGTCAAAGTGTTTAAAAAAAAGGAAAACTACTTGAAAACTTGCGCCGTGAATGGCAGCCTCTGAGAGCACTCCCAGAAACTCATCTCTCATGTAGGGAGCAATTCTCACCAGTCCTACGCAGTTCAGTAGTTTTAAGCCGCGGTCAAACGAGCAACTCTTTTGGCAATATTCAGCCGGCAACACAAAACGCGGCCCAAACCGGCTCCTCTAAAATTGCCTGTTTTTTGAAGCACCAAATGGCGTCTTTATCGGCAAGAAATGCTTGAAATTCCTTCCATCGACGGATATTATTTGAATTCATTTTAATGCACGCTCTAATTCAATATACAGAAGATACAAAACACCTACATAGTGGCAAAGAACCGATTACAATACGGAAGTGGTGAAGTCTTGTAAATTTTAAAAACATTTTGGAAGGTATATAATCACTAGGAAAAAGTTTTCATGAGTTAGGGATGGTTTTCTATTTTCTTGTTGGCTGTCTAGCTTTTTTAGGGGCTACGAATGGACCAACTTATTGTTGATCATGACGCCGCTTCATACACAAGAATCCATTCAT
>JACEEZ010003731.1:45000-47500 GCA_016584305.1 Chionoecetes opilio | reverse complement strand
ATGCATGGCCGTGTGTGGCGAAGAGAGGCTAAATCATCCCTGCCTTCGTGTGCCTTTGTATCACAGAGAGAGAGGAGAGAGGAGGAGAGAGAGAGAGAGAGAGAGAGAGAGAGATGGAGAGAGAGAGAGAGAGAGAGAGAGAGGAGAGAGAGGAGAGAGGAGAGAGAGAGAGAGAGAGAGAGAGAGAGAGAGAGAGAGAGAGAGAGAGAGAGAGAGAGAGACGAGAGGAGAGAGACAGAGACAGAGACAGAGACAGAGACAGAGACAGAGACAGAGACAGAGAGAGAGAGAGAGAGAGAGAGAGAGAGAGAGAGAGAGAGAGAGAGAGAGAGAGAGAGAGAGAGAGAGAGAGAGAGAAAATACGAGCAATCTATCTGTCAGTACCTAAAATAACGGCATCACTCCTCATGCCTATCACGCAACGCCAAAAAAGAAAAAAAGAAAAACAAGAAAAACAAGAAAAGAAGAAAAACAAGAAAGGAAGAAAAATACTACCGAATCTTTTTTTCCTCACGTGACAGACGAAGTTCAATAAAAAAAGAAAACAAGCCAACTTTTATGACATTCGACACAGAGGAATTTGAGTATTTTTTTGTATCGTAAGGAGAGAAGGGGAGAAAAAAAGGGGGGGGGGAAAGTGAGGGACAAAGGGGGAAAGGAAGGGAGAGAGAGGGAAAGGGAGGGGAATAAGGCGAAAAGGGAGGGAATAAGGCGAAAAGGGAGGGAATAAGGGAGGGAATAAGGGGGAAAGGGAGGGTGGAAAAAGGGGGAAAATGTAGGAAAAAAGGGGGAAAGTGAGGGAAAAAGGGGAAATGGATGGGGGAAAAGGGAGGGAAGGGAACGAGGGGAAAAGCGAGAGGGAATAAGGGAGGGAAAAGGGGAAAATGAGGGGGGAAGGGGAGGGAAAAAAAAGGGAAGGGAGGGAATATGGGAGGGAAAGGGAGGGGAAAAAGGGGAAAGGGAGGGAATATGGGAGGGAAAGGGAGGGGAAAAAGGGAAAGGAAGGGGTAAAAAAGGGGAAAATGAGATAAAAAAGGGAAAGGGAGGGAAAAAGGGGGAAAGGGAGGGAAAGAGGGAAAAAGGGAGGGGAAAAAGGGGGAAGGGAGGGGAACAAGGGGGAAAAGAGGTAATATGGGAAGGAAAGGGAGGGAAAAATAAGAAAAGGGAGAGAAATGGAGGGAAAAAAGGGGAAAAGGGAGGGAAGAAAAGGGAAAGGGAGGGAATACTAGTCTCTAAACACGAAGGGGAGCAAAAAATTTATGAGGGGGCGTGCGGGGAGGGGGAGCGAGGGGGGGGGCGGTGGGGGGTCTTTCCGTTTCCTGGAAAACTGAAGAAATTGAGTCTGGTTTATTTCACTAGAAGCAAAAATAATGAAATTAGAAATAATATTATAAAATTTCATTAAAAGAAAGCCTGGGTAATGTTTTGAGACAGAGACAGAGACAGAGACAGAGACAGAGACAGAGACAGAGACAGAGACAGAGACAGAGACAGAGACAGAGGACAGAGACAGAGACAGAGACAGAGAGAGAGAGAGAGAGGAGAGAGAGAGAGAGAGAGAGAGAGAGAGAGAGAGAGAGAGAGAGAGAAAAGAGGAGAGAGCGAGCGAGCGAGCGAGGGGAGAGAGAGAGAGAGAGAGAGAGAGAGATGGAGAGGGGAGAGAAAGGGGAGAGAAGAGAGAGAGAGAGACAGAGAGAGAGAGAGAGAGAAGAGAGAGAGAGAGAGAGAGAGAGAGAGAGAGAGAGAGAGAGATGAGAGAGAGAGAGAGAGAGACAGAGACAGAGACAGAGACAGAGACAGAGACAGAGACAGAGACAGAGGACAGAGAGAGAGAGAGAGGAGAGAGAGAGAGAGAGAGAGAGAGATGAGAGAGAGAGAGAGAGAGAGAGAGAGAGAGAGAGAGAGAGAGGCTTCCTAATTAGGGCGACAAAAGTAAAAAGGAAGAAAAATACACCTTTACCTGAAGAGAAAAAAAAAAAAGAGAGAGAGAGAGAGAGAGAGAGAGAGAGAGAGAGAGAGAGAGAGAGAGAGAGAGAGAGAGAGAGAGAGAGAGAGAGAGAGAGAGAGAGAGAGGAGAGAGAGAGAGAGGAGAGGGAGAGAAGAGGAAGAGGAGAGAGAGAGAGAGAGAGGAGATGAGAGAGAGAGAGAGAAAAAAAAAAGAAGAGAGAGAAAGAGAGAGAGAAAGAGAGAGAGAGAGACACAGCCACTAGAAAGTTAGGTAACAGGCAACCATTTTCTTTAACACTACAGAAAATGGGTGATGAGTGAAGGGAAGGAGGTCATACGGAGGGGCAACTTAGGTAGATGACTCTGGATGTGAGGAAACTAAGGAGGAGGAGGAGGAGGAGGAGGAGGAGGAGGAGGAGGAGGAGGAGGAGGAGGAGGAGGAGGAAGAGTACAACAAGGAGGGAGAGAATAAAGTAGAGGAGGAAGTAAAGGAGGGAGAGGATAATGAGGAGAAAGGAAAGGAGGCGGAAAATGATGAGAAAACTTTGCTACA
>JACEEZ010003731.1:37500-40000 GCA_016584305.1 Chionoecetes opilio | reverse complement strand
AAACCCCCGGCTAACACCCGGTACCCAATCACTGCTGGGTGGACAGGGGCTCGGGTTTTAAAGAAACAGCCCAACTGTTTCCGCTCCGCCCGGGGATCGAACCCGGGACTTCTCGGTTGTGAATCGAGCGTGCTTCCCTGCTTGACCTGTTTAGTATCCTTGTCCACTAACAAATTGGTATATTCAGTTACTTTTTTGTGATTTTATGGCTCGTCAACATACCATTTTTATAGCAAAGGAAAGATCTGGGCGTGAAGGGGTTAAACCGGGCGACCTAAAGATTCAGGGACGGTGACAGGAGACGCGGTGGTATTATTTCGAAGGGCAGTAATAAGAGCACGGTGAAATCAATCATAATCTGTGCTATACTTAATCTTGAGCATACGTACTTAACCGCGACAGTAAGCACCATACTCAGGATTTTTTTCGGAGAAGGCCCGATTTTTTTTGCCTCATGCAGTATAGTATAATTTAGTAAACCTCCAGATTTCGTGCTAGCCGCTGATTGGTACATTTCCCCGCCTGCAGCTGATTTCTTTTTTAGGCCTAAGTTCTCTTTTTTACCACTGCAACAATAGTTTTGGTGGTGTTAGAGGCTTGTCCAAGGCATTACGTGAAGCATAAGTGCCACTCTATCAAAGTAGGTGCACATGGTCAGGTGCCCGGTCAGATCGCTCGAATCTGTAATCATTCTTTTTAACTGACTGTTAGTGTATTCTGATTTCTTACAACGGAAGGAAATGTCTGGGGGGGGGGGGGGGGGGAGCGGGCATGTTGACCCCCCCCCCCCCCTGGGCGCGCCACTGCTAACCCAAAAAAGCAAGTATTCTATCATTACACACACGAAACTTACATAAATCAACACAAAAGAAAAACTTCATAATTAGCAGTTTTGTTGAAGCACAAGGCGTTTTGACCACTTTCAGTCACAAAGAGAGTAATGGACACAGTTATAACACTCAAAGCCTCTCTATCTAAACTTTAAACTTACACAATTAAACCCAGCTAAAGAAAAACCCCTCATAATTAGCACCGTTTTCTTCAAGCTTAAGGCATTTCGACACCTATGAGTCACAAAGAGAGTAATGGACACAGTTATAACAGTCAAAGCCTCTCTATCTAAACTTTAAATTTACACAATTAAACCCAGCTAAAGAAAAACTCCTCATAATTAGCACCGTTTTCTTCAAGCTTAAGGCATTTCGACACCTATGAGTCACAAAGAGAGTAATGGACACAGTTATAACAATCAAAGCCTCTCTATCTAAACTTTAAACTTACACAAATAAACCTAACTAAAGAAAAACCCCTCATAATTAGCACCGTTTTCTTCAAGCTTAAGGCATTTCGACACCTATGAGTCACAAAGAGAGTAATGGACACAGTTATAACAATCAAAGCCTCTCTATCTAAACTTTAAACCTACACAAACACACCTAACTAAAGAAAAACTCCTCATAATTAGCACCGTTTTCTTCAAGCTTAAGGCGTTTTGACCCCTATTAGTCACAGAGAGAGTAATGGACACAGTTATAACAATCAAAACCCTCTCTATTTAAACTTTAAACCTACACAAACACACCTAACTAAAAAAAAAGATCAATTATCAGCACCGTTTTCTTCAAGCATAAGGCATTTTGACCTGTTTTCATCACAAAGAGAGTAATGGAAACACACACACAACACTTGAGACCTCTCTATCAAAACTTTCTCCATCTACCTCAGAGTGCAGCCACACGTATCACCAACACCGTATTTCAGCCCTTCCCTAGCCCTCCTCCCCCACCAGGCCCCTCCATGACCGAGGGCTTAAGGGGTTTAAAGTTCAGACGGCTGTGTTAAGGATTGGCTGGCGTGGGAAGGTGAGGGGGTGTGCGTGGTGCAAGGGGCGAGGAGAGGTGCAGCGTATGTCCTCCCTGCACTAAAGCTCACGCGGCACTGAGGTCTGAGTCTGAAGGGGTAAGGTAGGTTACAGGTACTAGGTAGGTAGGCACACTGGCATCATTGTTTTCTTGAGCGATCCCTTGTTCACCTTACCTACCTACCTGCTTACCTATTGACCTACATGCCTTCGATTTTTTTTTTCCTCTCTCTGTCTCTCTCTGTCTGTCTCTGTCTTTGTCTCTGTCTCTCTCTCTCTCTCTCAGTCTGTGTTTCTCTCTCTCTCTCTCTCAGTCTGTGTTTCTGTCTCTCTCTCAGTCTGTGTTCTCTCTCTCTCTCTCTCAGTCTGTGTTTCTCTCTCTCTCTCTCAGTCTGTGTTTCTGTCTCTCTCTCAGTCTGTGTTTCTCTCTCTCTCTCTCTCTCTCAGTCTGTGTTTCTCTCTCTCTCTCTCAGTCTGTGTTTCTGTCTCTCTCTCAGTCTGTGTTTCTCTCTCTCTCTCTCTCTCAGTCTGTGTTTCTCTCTCTCTCTCTCAGTGTGTCTCTCTCTCTCTCTCTCTCTCTCTCTCTCTCTCTCTCTCTCTCTCTCTCTCTCTCTCTCTCTCTCTCTCTCTCTGTCTGTG
>JACEEZ010003731.1:0-25000 GCA_016584305.1 Chionoecetes opilio | reverse complement strand
GAGAGGAGGGAGATAAATAGAAAAGATAACGGCCAGTAAGAAAAAAAAGGAGATCGAAGCAGAGAGAAGAGAGAAAAGAAAGAAGAAAGAAAAAAGAAAGAAAGAAACAGATATGTAAGACAAACAGACAGACAGACAAGTGACAAACATCCAGACAGAGAAAACAGACAGAACCGATCACGAACAGAGACAACAACAGACGGAGACAATAGAGACAACATACAGACAGACCGACAGATAAGCGTAAAACCGACAGAACAGATCAACAGAAGAAGACAAACAGACAACAGACGACAGAGTGAACAGCCGAGCTTAAATCCTTAAAAATACTTTAAAAAAAAATATATATATAACACTATAAAGAGTCGCAAAATGAAGCAACGTAATCAAGGCATAAAATAGTCACTCACTTCGGAGTAGTTTTCGAAAATTAAATAGCCTTCGCGCGACGAATACATAATACGAAAATACCTTCAACAACAATAATACGTAACTGTCTACTGATTCAGATAAAGCAAATTGGAGTTGGCGCCGGTAACAGGCCAGAATAATTAAATCCTCAATGGTAATAGTTAACAGAGGATCACCAGACACTAGAGGTGAAGGAAGGAGAGGAAGGAAGGAAGGAAGGAGGAAGGAAGGAAAGGACGAGGAATGAAGGAAGGCAAGAAGTTGAGGAAATGTCGAAGAAGAATGACGTGTGGGAAGGAAAGGAAGGAATAAGGAAAGGGAGGGAGGGGGAGGAAAGGACGAAAGTAAGGAAGAAAGGAGGAAGGAAGTAAGGAGGAAGGACGGAAGGAGGAAGGAAAAAAAAAAGAAAGAAGGAAGAGAAGGAAGAAGAAGGAAGGAGGAAAAGAAGGGCGGAAGTGTGGAAAGGAAGAGGAAGGAAATGTGGAAGGAAGGAAGAAGGAGGGAGGAAGCGTGGAAGGAAGTGTGGAAGGAAGAAAGGAAGGAAGGAAGAAGGAAGGAAAGAAGTGAGGATTGTTGGAAGAGGAAGGAAGGAAGGAGGGAGGACGGAAGAAAGAAGTGCGGAATGAGGAAAGGAAGGAAGGGAAGGAGTGAGGAAGGAATAAAGGAAGGAAGGGGAGGAGGAAGGAAGAAGGAAAGGAAGGAAGGAGGAGGAAAGAAGTGCGAAGGAAGGAAGGAATGAAGGGGAGGAAGGAAGCGAGGAACGAAGGGGAGGAAGGAATTCAACGAGAGGAAGAGAAGGAAGGCAGGAACGAAGGGAGAAGATCAAGAGAGGAAGAAGGAAGGAAGGCAAGGAAGGAGGATGTGTACGGCGTCATTACCTGATAGAAGATATTCTTATAATTAGTAAAAAACATAATAGAAGCAACAACAGAACATAGAGTCGAATCATACCTTAAAAGATTATAGAGGTACTTTAGGTAATGCGTTAGATGAATAACCGTTGTTTAATGATGGAGAGCACTGAATGTATGCCCCGTACAAACACAGGACTGCATAACACGTATATTTTTAATTTGATTTTTGCTCATGATATGCATGCTTGTTATATTTTTAGAACTATTAAAGGTAGAATGACAGAGAAGATAGAGAATAGGAGAGAAGAGAGAGAGAGAGAGGAGAGAGAGAGAGAGAGAGAGAGGAGAGAGAGAGAGGAGATAGAGAGAAGAAGAGAGAGCTCGAGAGAGGAAGAGGAAATGTACAAAAACTATCCTGGACACGCTCGCTAGTCCGCTCTCTCTCTCTCTCTCTCTCATCTCTGGTTCCTCTCGTATCTCCATCTTCTCTCTCTCCTCTCTCCCTCTCTCTCATCTCTCTCTCTCTCTCTCTCTCTCTCTCTCTCTCTCTCTCTCTCTCTTTTCTCTCTCTCTCTCTCTGTTTGTCTCTTGTCTCTCTGTCTGTCTCCTGTCGCTCTCTCTGTCTGCTGGCTGTCCCTATCTCTTCTCTCTCTCTCTGTCTGTCTGTCTGTTTGTTTCTCCTCATCTCTCGTGAGCTCTCTGTCGTTCTCTCATCTCTCTCTCTCTCTCTCTCTCTCTCTCTTTTCACACACACACACACCACACACCCAAGCACCTACACACACACACACACACAGACACCACACCACACACACACACACCAACGCGCGCACGAGACACACACCACACACGCACAGCTTAAAGGCCAACGGACGCAAAGGGCCAGAAATTTAATCAGTAACCCCAACTTTGCTTTTAAGGGAAAGGTCGCTTTTGTTGTGTTATTAGATTTTACTCGAGGGGTTTCACCGCCTCCTGCAGTTCGCTTGGCCTTTATATTACTGTTGATTTGCAAGAATCTGATGTACCTGTTATGGGTTGATGGAATTAATGTGTATGGTGTGTGTGTGTGTGTGTTGTGTGGTGTGGTGTGTGTGTGTGTGTGTGTGGTTGTGTGTTGTGTGTGTGTGTGTGTGTGTGTGTGTGTTGTGTGTGTTGTGTTGGTGTGGTGTGTGTGTTGTGTGCTGTGGTGTGTGTGTGTGTGTGTGTGTTTGTGTGTGTATGTGTGTGTGTGTGTGTGTGTGTGTTGTGTTGTGTGTGTGTGTGTTGTGTGTGTGTGTGTTGTTTGTTGTTGTTTGTTGTTGGTAGTAGCAGTCGTAGTAGTAGTAATTGGTAGTAGTAGTAGTAGTAGTAGTAGTAGCTAGTATAGGGTAGAGTAGTCGTAGTCTATAGTAGTAGTAGTAGTGGTAGTAGTAGTAGTATTGGTAAGTAGTAGTATAGTAGTGGTAGTAGTAGGTAGTAGTAGAAGTGGTAGTAATAGTAAGTAGTAGTGTAGTATGTAGTGGGCGTATGATAGTAGTAGATAGTAATAGTAGTAGTAGTAGTCGTCGTAGTCGTAGTAGTAGTCTTTTTTGTAGTATCTAGTAGTAGTAGTAGTAGTAGAAGTAGACGTAGAAGTATAAGGTAGTAGTAGACCGTCGTGAGTAGTGTGTAGTAGTAGTAGCAGCAGCAGCAGCAGTAGTAGTAGTAGTAGTAGAATATATAGAGTAAGTAGTAGTAGATTTAGTAGTTTTCGTAGTAGTAGTAGGTAGTAGTAGTAGTGTAATGTATAGTAGTGGGTAGAGTATAGTAGTAGAAGTAGTAGTATAGTATCAGTAGTAGTAGTCGTAGTAGTAGTAGTGTAGTAGTTAGTGTATAGTACGTAGTAGTAGTAGTCAGTAGTAGTAGTAGTAAGTAGTAGCTTGGATAAAAATAGCTAATCTGACTGTCAAATAACATCTTATACAATAATAATAATAATAATAATACAATAATAATAATAATAATAATATAAAGAATTAGAGGAAAAAATTACTAATAACAATCCAAACCAGACAAAGAATTACATCTACAATAACAACAACAACAAAACAGTCACAATAATGATAACAATAACATAATAAACTTACCGCATTTTTGTCAGCATACTGTCTCCACATAAGCATCATGATGTGCGGCGACCAGTAGTATAGTAGTAGTAGTAGTAGTGTAGTAGTAGTAGTAGCCTCAGTAGTAGTTAAATTTAATCTGGTACAAACTCTACTGAAAAAAAAGGAAAAAAAATTGTAAACAGGTGAAAGGTCAAGGTCAAGAGACAAGCTGGGAGGTCAAAGTGATGTCAATAGGTGAAGGAAGGAAGGAAGGAAGGAAGGGTACGAGGGGGAGACGGAGGGAGGGAGAGGAGAGGAAGGAGAGGAGAGGAGGAAGGAAGGAAGGAAGGAGGAAGGAGGAAGGAAACAAGGAAAGGGGGGAGAGTAGAAGGAGGAAGGAGGAATGAAGGGAAGGAAGGAAGGAAGACAGGAGAAGGGAAGTAAAGAGGTAGAGGCGAGTGGTGGGAGGGGAGGGGAGGAAGAAGGAAGGAAGGACAAAGGAAGGAGAAGGGAGGAAGGAAAGAAAGGACTAAGGGGGAGAAAGGGAGGAAGGAAGGAAGGAAGGGTAAAGGGAGTGAGGGGGGGAGAGGGAGGGAGAGTAGGAGGAAGGATAAAGAAAGGAAGGAAGGAAGAAAAGGAAGGAAGGAAGAGAAAGACAGGAAGGAAGGGTAAGAGAAGAGGGTGGGGGAAGGAAGAAGGAAGGAAAATTGAGAAAGAAAGAAGAAGAAAGAAAAAGGAAGGAAGGAAGGAAGGAAGGAAGAAAGAAGGAAGGAAGAAGGAAGAAGAAAAAAGAAGAGAGAAAGAAGAAGAAAGAAGAAGAGAAAGAAAAAGAAGAAGAAGAAAGAAAGAAGAAAGAAAGAAGAAAGAAAGAAGAAAGAAAGGAGAAGAGAAGAAAGAAAAGAAAGAAGAAAGAAGAAGAAAGACGAAAGAAGAGAAAGAGAAAAAAGAAAGAAAGAAGAAAGAAAAGAAGAAGAAAGAAGAAGAAAGAGAAAGAAAGAAGAAAGAAGAAGAAGAAGAAGAAAGAAGAAGAAGAAAGAAAGGAAGAGAAAAGAAAGAAGAAAAAAAATAAAGAAAGAAGAAGAAGAAAGAAAGAAGGAAGAAGAAGAAGAAAGATAAGAAGAAGAAAGAGGAGGAGAGTAGGAAGCGAATGAAGGAGGAAGGAAGGAAGGATAGGAAGGAAGGAGGAGGAAGGAAGGAAGGAAGGAAGGAAGGAAGGAAGGAAGGAAGGAAGGAAGGAAAGGAGGAAGGAAGGAAGGAGGAAGGAAGGGAAGGGAAAGAAAGAAAGAAGAAAGAAGAAGAAAAGAAGAAAGAAAAAAAGAAAGAAAGAAAAGAAGAAGAAAGAAAGAGAAGAAGAAAGAAGAAAATAAGAGAAAGAAAGAAAAAGAAGAAGAAAGAGAAGAAGAAAGAAAGAAGAAAGAAAGAAGAAAGAAAGAAAGAAAGAAAGAAAGAAAGAAAGGAAAGAAAGAAAGAAGAGAAGAAAGAAGAAAGAAGAAGGAAGGAGGAAGGCGAAGGAAGGAAGAAGGAGGAAGGATGAAGGGGAAGAAAAGAATGAAGAAAGAAGAAAAGAAAGAAAGAAAGAAAGAAAGAAAGAAAGGAAGGAAGGAAGGAAGGAAAGGTAAGAGTGAGGGGAGGGTAGAGGGAGGGGAGGGGGGGTAGGATAATAGTAGGTCCTTCATAAACCCGTCCCCCACATCAACACGTAAGTCAAATGAGGGAATAAATATTGCATCATCCTTCCAATATTGAGGCTCACGCTAAATTATGGCTCATTATTTTTATACGTCATTTTTTTTTGTTCTTAATGCTTTCTTATATTATGTAGGCTTTTTATCTTCTTCATTTTTAACTCAATACTTTCTTTATATATTTCGGCTTTTAGTCTTAGTATTTTTTTTAGTTGTTTATGCAAAATTATAGTTCATACAATTTTTATTTTTATTACGTAGCCTAATCTTTTTTCAATCCATACTTTCTTATCACATCTAGGCTTTTAATCTTAGTCATTTTTATATTTTTTTCAATGCAACGTTATGTGTCCTGAACTTTATCTCTATGCCTATCTTTTTTTTAGATATATATTCAAGGCTTTCTTTATATATCTACCGTAGATAACACTATAGTCGCCAGTCACTCGCCACTGCACTAATGTCGCCAGGCACAATATATTACGAATTTTAGCATCACTACTGATTTGTATGTGTCACTGAAGACGCTCCAAAGTAGTTTATATTTGTACATCACACTCCGTACTTCAGTGGCAACATACAAGTCTGAGGATGCCCTAAATTCGTAATATATTGTGCCTGGCGACATTAGTGCAGTGGCAATTGACTGGCGACTATAGTGTTATCTACGGTAGTCTTTCTATTTGAAGCTTTTTTCACGTGAGGCAATTTTTTTTATTATTAAAGTTTCGTTTCATTTTACACCTTGACTTCTTTAGTTACGTAATGTTCTGTATTATTATCCTAACCATTACTAAACATTGGAAAGAAATCTCACCTCTCTTTATATATCTTTTCCTTTTCTTGTCTTGTTTTTCACTTATCTTCTTGTTCTAATTTTCTTCTTCTAGTTTTCTTTTTTCTAACCTCTCTTATTTTCTTCTTTTAACTGTCTTGTCTTCAATGCTCACTTCTTATATTATCACTATGACAACAAATCTCTCATTATTTTGCTATCTTCTCGTATCTAATAGTTATCCTCTTCCTTCTTTAGCTCCTCCTCTTCTTGTCTCCCCTTCGTAACAACACAGTGTATAGTATAATAGTAAAATCGTGTAAACAATGCAATGTAATAGAATAATGTAATAGCTCAGTGTATGCTAAAAAAAAACCACAAACACACACGTAGATAAACAACAGCAATTGATAACCGTTTTCTATATTGCCTTGTTACCACAGAGAACGGAGTATTGATAGTAATGTCAATACTCTGGCAGCATTTCAGGCCACACTAACCTAGATATATCGGTGTCACGTACGGCTATTGCTCTTGTATTCACATTGACAATCTTGTGAATGGGTTGCGTGCAGGTGAGAATAGAGATACGAGGTTATATCTGCGAGGCTGACAACACAAGTGATGGTGATAAACAAAACGATATTATTTTTTCATGGCAGACTTTCCTATTTTGGGGATTTCTTTTAGTATGAGTGTCGTTTTCGTTATTGCCTGCCTGTGTCTTTTTGGCATTTATGATCTCTTTTTTTATCTGCTTCTTTTTTCTTCTTCTCCCGTGCGTCCTTGTCTTCCTCCTCCTCTTCTTCCTCCTCCTCTTCTTCCTCCTCCTCCTCGCTATGCCAGTTCTTCTCTTTTTTCTCTTCTTTGAGGCGACGACGCGTATTTCGGACTACTAAGTGAAGCATCTTGCCTGTAATGATAAAAATAATATAATTAGTAATGCGAGTATTCATGATAATAATAATAATAATGATAAAAAAAATTAAAAATGATAGTAATGATGATAGATAATAATAATAACGAAGAGAAGAGAGGGAGAGAAGAGGAGAGAGGAGAAGGAGAGAGAGAGAGAGAGAAGAGAGGAGAGAAAAGAGAGAGAGAGAGAGAAGAAGAGAGAGAAGAAGAGGAGAAGAAAGGGGGAGAGAGGAGAAAAGGGAAAAAAAATGATAAACAAGGAAAAAGAAAAAGAAAAACAAAAAAAAACAAAAAAAAAGAGAAAAAAGAAAAAAGAAGAAAAAAAAAATACAAACATACCAAAACAGAAACAAAAAAATAAAAATTAAAGGGGAAAAACGAAAAGAAAAAAGTTAAAGAAGGAAAGAAAGAAAGAAAGAAGAAAAAAAAAGGAGAAAAAGAAAAAGAAAAAAGGAAGGAAGGAAAAAGGGAAGAGAGCAAAAGGAGAGGAAAGGGGGAGGAGAGAGAGAGAGAGAGAGGGGGAGAGGAAGAGAGAGGGAGAGAGAGAGGAAAAGGAGGGGAAGAGAAGAGAGGAGAGGGAAGAGAGGAGGAAGAGACGAGAGGGAAAAGGAGAAGGGGGAAAGAGAAAGGGGGAAAGGAGAAAGAAAGGAAAGAAAAAAAAAAAGAAAAGCCCAACCCCACACACACCCCCCCCCAACCCCCCCACCCCCACACACCCCCAAACAAACAGGTTTTTAAAAAAAGGTTTTTTTGGGGGAGTGAAAGGGAAATTTTTTGTGTTTTTTTAGGGAGGGAAAATAGAATTTGGGGGTTTTTGGGAGGGGAAAGGGGGCCCCACCCCACACGCGCAACACCCGCACACACACACACACCACCACACAACACAACCAGCCTGGTCTTTAATCATTTTTAACACTTTAAAACAAAAAACTGCAACATTAACGCCGAGTTTTTAGTCTGATAATTTAGGCTACAGTTTTTTGCGGTTATTATCCATTCTATATTGTTGTTATACTGCTATTTTTTTATTATCTCTAACTACTACTACTACTACAAAATACCCCCCTACACTACTTGATGCTACTACTTTTTTTTACTACTACTCCTAATCCCACTACTACTAAACTATACTACAACTACCCCCCTACTACTACACTGATGCTACTTTCTACTACTACTACTATTTTTATACTACTGCGCTCTCCTTATCTACTACTACTACTACTACTCCTACTACTACTACTACTACTACTACTACTACTACTAATTTTACTAACTACTACTACTACTATGATGCTGGCTGTGCATGCTACTAACTACTGTACTACTACTACCCCATTAGTACTACTACTATTACTACTACTACTACTACTACTACTACTGTACTACTACTACCCCATTATTCACAACCAAACTACTACTACTTGACTATACTACTACTACTACTTACTACTAACTCATATACTACTACTATTACTACTACTACACTCTACTACTTAATACTACTACTACTACCACTACTAACTACTTACCCCTTATTACTACTACTAATACTACTACCCCATTATTACTACTACTACTTACTACTACTGGATACGCTCCACTACGATACTACTACTACTACTACTACTACTACTACTACCACTACTACTACCATACATTACTACAACAACCCCTTCTAGAGCATCCACTACTACTTCATTAAATACTACTACAGCCTAATTAATAAAAAATGCCTATATTTTTGTTGCCCATATTTTTTACAGGAATGATAATTTAGTTTAAAATATTGAGTCTGTTTTCGCGTTTCGATAAAAAAAAATAGGATTGCAGCCTAGATGATTAAAATGGCTGGAATTTCAATATCGTGTGTGTGTGTGTGTGTGTGTGTGTGTGTGTGTGTGTGTGTGTGTGTGTGTGTGTGCTTTGCTGTGTGTGTTTGTGTGTGTGTGTGGTTGTGTGTGTGTGTGTGTGTGTGTGTTGTGTGTGTGTGTGTGTGTGTGTGTGTGTGTTTCAGGAGGTAAATGAGCACACGACCTTACCGTTCTAGTGGACTTGTGTGTCTACTCTCTCTCTCTCTCTCTCTCTCTCTCTCTCTCTCTCTCTCTCTGCCAATACCTTATTCGTTACCACAATCACGACACAATTCTGACAACAACTTCCTCCTCCTCCTCCTCCTCCCTTCCTCCTCCTCCTCCTCCTTCCTCCTCCCCTCTCCTCCTCCGCCTCCTCCTCCTCCTCCTCCTCCTCCTCCTCCTTGGTTTATGAGGATTACAGTAAACAATCCATGACGGTCTTATTATCCACCCCTTTCTTTCCCTTCCTTCCATCCCTTCCTCCTCCCTTCCTTCCATCCATCCTTCCATCCCTTCTTCCATACCTTTCCTTCCATCCCTTCTTCTTTCCCCTTCCGTTCCATCCCTTTCTCCTTCCTTCTTAATTCCTTCCCTTCAACTCTATCCAGTTTCTTTGTACACACAAACACACCACACACACACACCACACACACCACAAACACACACACACACACACAACACACACACACAACACACACATACACACACACACACACACACACACAACACACACACACACACACACTTTACACTATCTACATGTGATAATAAATTTTCCCAGAGATTGTAATTGCGATATTTAAGTGGAGAGAGGAGAGAGAGAGAGACGAGAGAGAGAGAGAGAGAGAGGAGAGAGAGAGAGAGACGAGAGTAGAGAGGAGCGAATGGAGAGAGAGGAGAGAGAGAGAAGAGAGAGAGAGAGAGGGACGATGAGAGAAGAGGAGAGGGGAGAGACGATGGAGAGAGAGAGAGAGAGAGAGAGGACAGAAAGATCGATGAGCGAAAGAGAGATATATATTAATGATGAAAACGGTCATAAAAAATATGTTCCATCGGTCAGGAGTGTGATGTGTTTGGTAACCAGGCAACACACACACACACACACACAACACACACACACACACACACACACACACACACACACACCACACAACACACACACACAAGTCACCCCTCATCCATGCCCCCCACCCCAATATCTATCCTTCACCCACACAATAGCGACACACAACTCCTGGCAGTAACTCACACGGAGCGGCGGGCGGAAATAAAGTCTACGGTATTTGACTTTCACATTTCATTACCTTACGCTGTCCTCCTCCTCCTTCTCTTCCTCCTCCTCGTCCTCGTCCTCCTCCTCTTCCTCCTCCTTCTCTTCCTCCTCCTTCTCGTTGCTCCCTCCATTCTCCTTCTCCTCCTTCTCCTCCTCCTCCTCCTCCTCGTCCTCCCCTCCTTCTCTGCCCCCTCCTTCTCTTCCTCCTCCTTCTCTTCCTCCTCCTTCTCTTCCTCCTCCTTCTAGTCCTCCTCCTCGTCTCCTTTCCTCGTCCTCCTCCTCGTCTCCTCCTCCTTTCGTACTCCTCTCCTTCTAGTACTCCTCCTTTCTCGTACTCCTCCTGTCCTCCTCCTCCTGTCATATAGTTTGGTATAACTTATTCAAGTGCAGAAAAAGACTTCGAGAGACAGGAGGAGGTGTATGTTGTATATAAATCCGCCTCATCCCCTTGTTAGTATCTAAACACGGAAACTGATAACATTAATTTAATTTTTCGTTCAACTAAAGCGTCATTCTCAAAAGTAGTAGATTGGCCTTGTTAGATCGACCTCCAGCTCAAACAAATAACAATGACGAAGAACTCTATGAACCAAATAGCGGAAATTAGTTCTCAAAAAACGAAAGGCGGAATATTGCGGTGATTTTAATAGTCCCGTACAAGTGGGGCGCCTCACTTACAATAATCGAGGGCACACTCCTATTCAAATCTCCCCCCCCAAAGAAAGTGCTTATACCAACACGTGGAGCAACCAACGCGAGCGAAAAAATTCTAGATCTTATTTTCACAACTAACGAAACTCTTGTCAGTAACGTTAACTCTCGGATCAGAATTCGTAGCAGTGGACCACGGGCGACGATTACTTTCAGTATTAACATCCCAGTAAGACATGCGGATCGAAAGTAAAGAAAAAAGTTCTTGATTATCGAACGGCAGGACTCAGAAAACTAAAAAAGAATCGAGCCAACACCGATTGGAATGTTATCTCAGAAAGTACGACATAAAATGAGCATGGATGAATTCACCGGTAGCTTCACTTAGCCAATACTATCCTCAATACCGATGCGATATAGGCGATTCTTTTCAAAAACATTTACAACCGAAATGGGGGACCCGCGAAATCAAGGACAGACTTGCAGCCAAAAAGCTGCATATGGAAAAACACAAAGAACAACAAATGGAAGAAGACAAACTCGCGCATCACACGACAGAATTAGACGAAATACGAAAAAAACTATTAAGCAGAGCAAGAAAAATTTGAAGTACGTTATTGCCGAACGAAATGAGCAAATCAAACCCTAAAGAATTCTACAGCTATGTTAAAAAGAAAAAAATATGACGTCAACCATAGGGCCGTTGAATGAAAATGGGCGAACACACAGAAAATGAAGTTCATCTATTGGCGGATACTCTAAATAACTTTTTTGCATCAGTCTTTCACAGTAGAAAAACACACCCGCAAAATCTACCCACCCCGAAAAACCAGAACAAAGGTACTTGCCTCAGCTCATTAAACCTTTCAGGACTGTGACATTTTGCTCGCGATCAAAACAACATGAAAATTAACAAGGCTTCGGGTCCTGACAAAATTTCGCCCACGCAATATTAAAAGAAGCCAAAGAACGAAATAGTTTTAAAACCCCCCGCTTTCCATCTTATTTAATAAGTCTTTACTCACCGGAAATGTACCGTGCGAATGGAAATAGCAAAGTCACACCCATATTTAAAAAAGGAAAGCAAAAGTCGCAGCCCGGAAACTATCGCCCCAATCAGTTAACTCAGTTGATGCACAATTAATGGGAATCCATCATAAGAGACAAAACTCGTTAAGTTATTAGCCCAGAAAATGACATAATCAAAGGATTCGCAGCATGGATCCAGAAAAATAAACGCTAATCGCCTCTAAAAAATTACTTGATTTTTACAATAGGGTATCAAAATTACGAGCAAACACGAGGGCAGTAGGAGTAGGTTTACCCGCGATTTTCAAAAAGCGTTCGACAAAGTTCCTCATAAGCGTTCATTAGCAAAGTAAAAGCTCATGTATACAACAGGCCATCTTTCAGATTGGATAGAAAAAACGGCTGCAAATCGTAAACAAAGGGTGGTAATAAATGGAAATTCTTCTGACTGGGACAGTGTAAATAGTGGTGTCCTTCCCAAGGAACAGTTCTCGGACAGATCCTGTTCTTAATATAAAATAAATGACATTGACGAGGGAATCACATGCAGGATATCGAAATTTTGCTGATGACACCGAAAATCACAAACATAGCATTCTACAGAATCTCAGCGCCAACTCATACAAAACGACCTTAAACACGCTAACAGAAGGTCAAAACCAAAACCATGGGGCAAATGAATTCAACCTTGACAAATGTCATGTACTAACAAGCGGTAATAAACAACCCTCATAAAAGTTAGTGATGAACGATTTCCAATACACACAGTGTTGATACAGAAAAGATTTAGGCGTTATAATCTCGAAGATCTCAAACCGAATAACCAAAATTATAGAGTAGTCAAAAAACTGCAAAATAAATTGGTTGGCTTCATTGGACGAACTTTCAGTTTTCAAATCTGAAAAAAGTTATACCACTCTTTTTAACTCGCTTGTTCGCCCCCATCGAGAATACTGTGTGCAGTGTTCTGGTCACCTTATTATAAAAAGGAACCATAGATAACTCGAAAAAAAATACCAGCGCAGAAGTAACCAAAATGATACCTAGATGCGTAATAAATCGTACAAAATCGGTCAAAGAACTTAACTTATTCCCACTAACAAAACGAGGATAAGAGGTGACCTATCGAAGTCTTTAAAATCTTCAACGGATATTTACGAACGTAGTCCCAGAAAATCTTTTCACGCTAGACCGGTCAAGATCAACTAGAACACAACGGATTAAAAATAAGCACGGAGGGAGGGGGGGGAGGGGGGAGGCAGGGCAAACGGTTTGTAACGAACGACGCAAAGTACTTTTACACAAACTGTGTTGTAAACGTATGGAAATGGGCTTTGCCGTCCAGACCGTAAAGAGTAAACCTTCAATACCAATATAATCATTTAAAAAATCGCCTCGATTAAATAATTTAATAATCAAATCCCCGAGTTGTCCACGTTTATCTCGGAATAATAAAATTTATCTCGCGAGGCCTCTGATACTTACTTCTCATTTGCTAAAATTTTTTTTGATGCGAGTTCGACGTTCTACACAACCCCTCCCACACGTCTCAGACAGCCGAGTCACCGGTCAACTACAACTTTTGACCTGTGACGGGCTGTGGTAAGTAAGGGCCCTGTAAGTTAGTGACCACATCGGGATTATATACCAGGGGTCACTGCTGCAGGGGGGCATTGAAGGCACGCGCTCCTATGGAAAGTGCACTACCGCAGTGGATGAACGGAGCTGGGGCCCTGATGACTGCGCCTCCCAAGAAAGCGCCATGGCAAGGCTGCCGCCCACCTTGAACTTCCACATGAGCTACACCAACACTACATAGACCTCATTAACACCACACAGATAGGCCCGAGTTAACGGTTACCAATAAGTTACTCTCGAACTGTGGACGGGGTTGTGGACCAGTAAGGGTTCCTGTCAGTTAGTGACCACCATCGGATTTAAGGTACCAGGGGTCACTGCTCAGGGGAGGCATTGAAGTGTACGGCACGTCACATGGAAAGTACACAATCCGCAGGGATTTGAAACGGAGCTGGGCCTGATTGACTGCGCCTCCCAAGTGGAAAAGAGCCAGGCAAGGCTGCCGCACCACCCTGAACTCCCACTGGTTCACACCATACAAAACCACACATAACATGACCTACCTATCAAGCCACTAAACCTACCCCCACAAACTAGTAGTAGTTAGCCATAGATTAAGCTTTCAACTTCCTCACCAAATCCATTGCATTTTTCTACTGCATGGTATCACGTCTTTCCGGACGCTTCGGTGGAGGGATGGGTGGGTGGGGAGGAAGCCTTCTACTTTCCTATCCTTTCTCTCTTATCAGATAGTTAGGTAGTGTAGTTAAAGCAAACAGCCTTGTAAGGACCTATGGTTGTTCTGTTGGTTTCCTTTGTAAATCCTATGTAATCCTCTCTTCCTCTTCCTTCTCTTCCTCCTCGTCCTCCTTCCTCCTTTTCTCTTCTCCCTCCTTCTCGTACTCTCCTTTCTCCTCCTCCTCCTCCTCCTTCTCCTATTTTCCTCCTTTCTCTCCTCCTCCTCGTCCTCTTGTTTTTTTTCTCACTTTTTTTCCGCGGCCTCGGACGGAAGGAGAGGTGGGTGGGGCGGAAAGCCTTCAATTACTATCCTTTTACCTCTAACACGCGTATAATACTATAGTGGTAGAAACGTAGTCCAAACAGGCAGCCTCGTTTGACCCAGTAGTGCTGTTACTGTCTGTTCTTCCTTTGTATTCGTCCTCGTCCTCGTCCTCGTCCTCGTCCTCGTCCTCGTCCTCGTCCTCGTCCTCGTCCTCGTCTCGTCCTCGTCCTCGTCCTCGTCCTCGTCCTCGTCCTCGTCCTCGTCCTCGTCCTCGTCCTCGTCTCCTCCTTCCTCCTCCTCCTCCTCCTCCTCCTCCTCCCTCCTCCCTCCTCCCTCCTCCCTCTTCCTCTTCTCTTCCTCTTCTCTTCCTCTTCCTCTTCCTCTTCCTCTTCCTCTTCCTCTTCCTCTTCCTCTTCCTCTTCCTCTCCTCTTCTCTTCCTCTTCCTCTTCCTCTTCCTCTTCCTCTTCCTCTTCCTCTTCCTCTTCCTCTTCCTCTTCCTCTTCCTCTTCTCTTCCTCTTTTCCTCTTCCTCTTCCTCTTCCTCTTCCTCTTCCTCTTCCTCTTCCTCTTCCTCTTCCTTCTTCCTCTTCCTCTTCCTCTTCCTCTTCCTCTTCCTCTCTTCCTCTTCCTCTTCCTCTTCCTCTTCCTCTTCCTCTTCCTCTTCCTCTTCCTCTTCCTCTCTCTCCTCCTCCTCTTCTTCCTCTTCCTCTTCTCTTCCTCTTCCTCTTCCTCTTCCTCTTCCTCTTCCTCTTCCTCTTCCTCTTCCTCATCCTCATCCTCATCCTCATCCTCATCCTCTTCCTCTTCCTCTTCCTCTTCCTCTTCCTCTTCCTCTTCCTCTTCCTCTTCCTCTTCCTCTTCCTCTTCCTCTTCCTCTTCCTCTTCCTCTTCCTCTTCCTCTTCCTCTTCTCTTCCTCTTCCTCTTCCTCTTCCTCTTCCTCTCCTCCTCCTCCTCTCCTCTTCCTCCTCCTCCTCCTCCTCCTCCTCCTCCTCCTCCTCCCCATCTCATTATTTCGTACGATACCACGGCTTAATTGGCTCGTTCAGGTAATGGTCTTAATGAGAACGAAGTAATAAGGGAACGAAGGATAATAAGGATAGGATCGTTAATACTATGAGTGGCAGAGCGCCGCGAAAGCCGAGGTGAAGAGAGAGAGAAAAAAAGAACTCATTTGTTGGAATAGAACGCAGTCATGAAACTCAATAGTCAATAATAAGTATTTTTACTCTCACGGCTGGACACATTACTTGCACACACACACACACACACACACACACACACACACACACACACACACACACACACACTCATGACCCACACACACACACACACACATATACACACTCATGGCACACACACACATACACATACAGTCATACACACACACATACACACTCATGGCACACACACACATACACATACCTGGCGCTCACACACACACACACATACACACTCATGGCACACACACACATACACACAGTCATATACACATATACACACTCATGGCACACACACACATACACACAGTCACACACACACATATACACAATCATGGCACACACACAACATACACACAGTCACACACACACACATACACACTCATGGCACACACACACATACACATACAGTCATATACACACATACACACTCATGGCACAATCACATAGTCTACACACCATCATCATGGACACACACACATACACAGACGTCACACACACAACGCACACACAAAAAACACACACAAAACACACACAACACACACACAGACACACACACCACACACCTGAATAAAAGCAAACAGTCATTTAGTACTGTCGNAAATTGGCCAAAAATGAACTCCACGCACACAACCACACACAACACACACACACACACACACACACACACCACACACACACACACACACACACACTCATGACCCACACACACACACACACACATTACCACACTCATGGCACACACACACATACACATACAGTCATACACACACACATACACACTCATGGCACACACACACATACACATACCTGGCGCTCACACACACACCACACATACACACTCATGGCACACACCACACATACACACAGTCATATACACATATACACACTCATGGCACACACACACATACACACAGTCACACACACACATATACACACTCATGGCACACACACACATACACACAGTCACACACACACACATACACACTCATGGCACACACACAACACATACAGTCATATACACACATACACACTCATGGCACACACACACATACAGTCATACCACACATACACACTCATGGCACACACAACACACATACACAGACAGTACACACACACAAACCACACACAAAAACACACCACACACAACACCACACACACACACACACACAGACACACACACACACACACCTGAATAATGAAGCAAATCAAGCTCATTTAGTACCTGTCGAATGTTCTTAAGCTCGACGACACAGGTTGAATCGACCCACACCGGGGAATGAAGGAAGGAATGCGATGAAGGGAAAGATGGAAGGGACGGAAGGGGGTAGAGAGAGGGGGAAGAGGAAAGGGAAGGAAGGAAGGAATGAGATGAAGGGAAAGATGGAAGGGACGGAAGGGGGTAGAGAGAAGGGGAAGAGGAAAGGGAAGGAAGGAGTTAGAGAGAAGGGGAAGAGGAAAGGAAGGGAGGAGGTAGAGAGAAGGGGAAGAAGAAAGGAAGGGAGGAGGTAGAGAGAAGGGGAAGAAGAAAGGAAGGGAGGAGGTAGAGAGAAGGGGAAGAGGAAAGGGAAGGAAGGGAGGAATGCGATGAAGGGGAAGAGGAAAGGGAAGGAAGGAAGTAGAGAGAAGGGGAAGAGGAAAGGGAAGGAAGGGAGGAATGTGATGAAGGGGAAGAAGAAAGGAAGGGAGGAGATAGAGAAAAGATAAGTTGTTTTCACCCTATCAATATCACACAGAAGAGATAAAGATAAAGATCAGATTAAAAATAAAAAAATATATATAAACACCACGTCCTTGTATGTGATGTCAAATATACTTATTGTTAATATATTTGTCATTTTATAAGCTATGATAGATGTACAGTTTTTCTTATCGGGAATTTACCAGCATAATTCATGTTGCTATAGGTAGGTGGTTCACTGTAGTCTATTTATTTTAACAAGGCAAAAATTCAATTCTATCTTAAGGTCTCATGCTTAAAATGATGCCTGATGTTTACCTGATAATAGGGTTAACTATGATAAAATACAGCCGACATTAAGAAGAAGCGTAGTATTCCCTTCTCCTGGTAAAATAGCCTATCTTACCTGATAATGGGTTAACATGAGAAAATACAGCCGACATTAGAGAAGCGTAGTATTCCCTTCTCCTGGTTAAAATGATGCCTGTGTTTACTGAAAATAGGTAACTATGATAAATTTTACAGACGGACATAAAAGAAGCGTATATTCCTTCCCCTGGTTAAAATGATGCCTGTGTTTACCTGATAATGGGGGTTAACTATGATAAAATACAGCCGACTTTAAGAAGAAGCGTAGTATTCCCTTCTCCTGGTTAAAATGATGCCTTTTGTTTAAAATATAAATAGGGTTAACAAATGATAAAATACAGCCGACTTTAAGAAGAAGCGTAGTATTCCTTCTCCTGGTAAAATGATGCCTGTGTTTACCTGATATGGTTAATATGATAAAAAAACAGCCGACTTTAAGAAGAAAGCGTAGTATTCCCTTCTCCTGGTTAAAATTATCCCTGTGTTTCCCCTTTGATACTAGGTTAACTATGATAAAATACAACTGAAATTAAGAGAACGTATATTCCCTTCTCCTGGCATCAAATATCAGTCAGTAAGCAGCAAGGGGTCAGAATTTTTTGCCTTATTAAAAAAAATAGACTATAACCAGCTGATATAGGCCAAGGACACAAGATACTAACCTAAGCAAGGACTTACTCACTCTCACTTACTTCACTTATACTACCATACTTATATATACTTATACATACTTATACTTCACTTATAGTACATCTAGACTTGTTTATCCCTTCGTTACTATCCCTATACCTACTCACTCATCCCTATTTACTCCCTTTCTACTCCCTCTCGTCACCGTAATACCTTATTCATCCCTACACTTCTTATATTTCATTTCCAATCTTTTTTTATAATCAATTTTCTCCTTGCTCATACTTCACCTCACCTCCTTACTTCTACCTTGTATTGTGGGGGGTCAGGTGGGGGGAGGGGTTGTAGGAGGGTAGGGGAAGGGTCGTGGGGGGGGGGGGGAGGGTTGTGGAGGGGTGGGGGGAAGGGGTTGGAGGGGGGGGGGGGGGGGGTTGAGAGGGGGAGGGGGGAAGGGTTGTGAGGAAAGGAAGGGAAGGCTTGTGGGGGAGGAGGGGAGGGGTTGTGGAGGGGGAGGGGAGAGGGTCGATTGACGTCTCCCCCTCCTCCCCCTCTCCCTACCCCCTTCACCTGTTAATGAGGCCCTTACTGTGGTAGTGGTGGTGGTGGTGGTGTGGCTATCACTTAAGCCACATTCCCAACCCTCAGGTGAACCAATCAATGGCAGGTAGTTAGTAGGAGGTGGTGGTAGTAGTAGGTAGGTAGGTAGGTAGGTAGGTAGGTAGGTAGGTAGGTAGGTAGGTAGGTAGGTAGTGGTAGTGGTAGTGGTAGTGGTGGTGGTGGGTGGTGGTGGTAGGTGGTAGGTAGGTAGGTAGGTAGGTAGTGGTAGTGGTAGTGGTAGTGGTGTGGTTGTGGTGTGTGGTGGTGGTGGTGGTGGGTGTGGTGGTGGTAGTAGTAGGTAGGTAGGTAGGTAGGTAGGTAGGTAGGTAGGTAGGTAGGTAGGTAGGTAGGTAGGTAGTCGTAGGTAGTCGTAGGTAGTCGTAGGTAGGTAGTCGTAGGTAGGTAGGTAGTGGTTGTAGTTGGTAGGTAGTGGTAGTAGTAGGTAGTGGTGGTAGTAATAGGTAGGTAGGTAGGTAGGTAGGTAGGTAGGTAGGTAGGTAGGTAGGTAGGTAGGTAGGTAGGTAGGTAGGTAGGTAGTCGTAGGTAGGTAGGTAGTGGTTGTAGTTGGTAGGTAGTGGTAGTAGTAGTAGTAGTAGTAGTAGTAGTAGTAGTAGTAGTAGTAGTAGTAGTAGTAGGTAGGTAGTAGTAGTAGGTAGGTAGTAGTAGTAGTAGTAGTAGTCGTAGTCGTAGTCGTAGTCGTAGTCGTAGTAGTAGTAGTAGTCGTAGTCGTAGTCGTAGTCGTAGTCGTAGTCGTAGTCGTAGTCGTCGTAGTCGTAGTCGTAGTCGTAGTCGTAGTCGTAGTAGTAGTAGTAGTAGTAGTATAGTAGTAGTAGTAGTAGTAGTCGTAGTCGTAGTAGTAGAAGTAGTAGTAGAAATTACGTCTCTCTCTCTCTCTCTCTCTCTCTCTCTCTCTCTCTCTCTCTCTCTCTCTCTCTCTCTCTCTCTCTCACTCTTAACTTATCCCCATTTATCGTAAGGGAATCCGAAAGTAATGGTGAATAACGGTTACGACAAGTTGCCGCTGTGATGTCGCATTCTTCCCTTGACGTGTAAAGATTCCTGGCGCGCGCTCTGTAATAACCGTACTATTGATCCTGAAGACTTGTTTTCTTACTGTATTTTGGACCTGTACATACTCCTCCACTATTACGCATTATTACTACCGTAGATAACACTTTAGTCGCCAGCTGCAATAATGTCGCCAGCCGCCAAATATTACGAATTACAGCATCACTACTGATTTTTATGTGCCACTGAAGATGATACACAGTAGTTTATATCATGACTGTACAATCTACTCTGCTTCAACGTTGTTTTATGCTTTGTATCTGCAAGTATAGACGGTTTCAAATTTCCCTACTCGGTTTTTTTTCGCGCGACGACGACGGCGGGAGGACACTAAACATAAACAGTAGATGGCAACCTTAGAGTAGCCCGTTACCAACGTCGCCACTCGGTATTATTTTTGTAATTTGTTCATTTATAGCCCTACTATGACACAGATGAAGAAACAAAATGACAGACTCTCCAGATAGCCCCTTCTAACCTTCCTGAAATCATGGATGTAGAAATGTAAGTATTAACGCCACCACACATCTGTAAATAAAAAAGAAACTTTGTCCTGGCGACTTTAGTGTTATCTACGGTACTATACTGTTTTTTTAACGAGGTGAAAAATCCAGACCCCTTGCTGCTTACTGACTTATATTTGATGCCAGGAGAAGGGAATACTACGCTTCTTCTAAATTTCAGCTGTACTCTATCATAGTTAACCATATCAGGTAAACACAGGCATAACTAGGGGGGGGGGCACTCAGTAGAGCGCATACCTCCACCCGAATATTTCATCATATATATATATATATATATATATATATGCACTCAGTATGAGCGCATACCTCCGGCCGAATATTTCATCAATTGGTTGCCATGGCAACAGTTATCAATAGATTTCATCCAAAATTAAATCAGTTCTTCCTTATACCAAATAGACTTGGTATAACGAGTTTGGTCCAAATCTATTCGTAACTTTTCGAGAAATCCTGTACACTAACAGACAGACAGATCGGGGTGAAAACATAACTCTTCCAACTTCGTTGGCGGAGGTAATTATGAGCATGAGACCTTGAGATAGATTGGAATTTTTGCCTCGTTAAAAAAAATAACTATACTTATATTATTACTAGTTTTACTATTGTACACTTATATCACCATTGCTTTAGTACTTCAGTTCATGGACTCCTGTTTGTATAATTATGGTTTTGTTTTTGTTTTTGTTTTGTTACTGCATCTTGGACCTGTACGTATATACTCTTACTGACATTGTTACTACTATTAACCCCTTCACGTCCAGATCTTTCCTTGGCTATATCAAATTGTGTATTTCCGAGCCATAGAATTACGAAAAGTAACTAAATATATCAAATTATTTAGTGGACAAGGATACTAAACAGGTCATATCTATAAAATATTGCTTATAGTCACTAAAAACCGTCTAATGGCAGCCATATTACAACGGAAATTACGTTCTGGGCCTCAAGGGGTTAATACTTATACTATGAATTGTTATCTATTACTAACCTGTACCTGCTCTTCTACTATTACGCATCCTTACTACTATTACTATACATACTATGACCATTTACAATTATTTATTATTGACAGCGAGCTTCGCTCGCTGTCGCTTACCATAAGACCCGTGGAACCAAGTTTCCGCCAAAAAGTGTATAACTACTCCTAAATATTATCGGATTGAGCTGAAATTTGACATGTAAATAGTGCTGTCAAAATCAATGGGGGTCGTCGGATGAATTTTTTTGCGTAAAACAAGCCCTTAATGAGTAATTAGCGTAAACTACTCCTAATTATTGTCAAATTGAGCTGACATTCGACATGCAAGTAGTGCTGTCAAAATCAATGGGGGTCTGTACAACAAACTTTTTGCATAGAACAAGCCCTTAATGAGTAATTCACGTAATGAGTTAATTGGCTGGAACGTGGTTCGCTGTCACGTTCCAGCCGCAAGAACTGAGCCAAAAGCAAAGGGGCCAGAGGCTGGACGTCTAACTTGATTATTATTCATTTATGTTTCCATTATTATTACTAGTATACTATCACCATTGCCTAAATCCTGGATAAAGGTGTGTGGACGGTCGGTACTTTGTGAGGCAGAAGAATAACAAGACACCTCCCGAACCAAATTGGCCTACTCCTCTTTTTTTTAAATTTTATTCTCTTACTGTCTTAAAAAAAAAAAAAAAAAAAAAAAAAAAAAAAAAAAAAAAAAATTTTTTTTACCTTGGTCAAAGTATTATGATGAATTATATATATATGTTTGTTATCATGTTATTTACGTACGTTATTATAAGTGTTAAGTTGAAGTAAGTTCTGAAGTCAAAGTATCATGTTTAAGTATGTTTATGTTATTATGCTATTTATGTACGCTATTTTGTTAAGTTAAAGTAAGTTGATTGATTGATTGATTGATTTAATGCCTAAAAAGGTGAATGTGCCAGACATCAGAGGTCATATGGCACTATGGCAAAGCCTATAAAGGGTCAGGGTTAAAGAATAATAGTGAAACGATGAGGGAAGGGGAAGGAACGGAATGTTACAGCAGGATGGTTAGATCAGATGTAGGATGTGGATTTGTTGGAGGAAGGAGGTTAAATTTTCCAGGGAGAAGGAGGGAATTCCGGGAGAATGTCCGCAAGACAGGGAGGTCGGGAAAGGGAGGACAAATGAGGGAAAGAACCGGAACGGGCAGGAGTAAGATGGGGGCAGGATATTAGGACATTTTGGACAGAGAGGAACTTGACAGGGTGTGCAGAGGGTTGGGGAGGAGTGTGACATGAGATAGGAGTGTGTGAGGTTGGTATGGCCTATGCGTAAGCGTGTGAGAGCAGTCTCCCAACGTCTATTGGAGTGGTAAGGATTTGACCATGGAGAGATAGAGGGTTTGATCAGGCGAAGTTTATTGGCAGAGAAAGTGGTCCAGGAGGATTGCCAGCGGTGGAATAGGAAAGATTTAAAGGAAGGGTAGTAGTCGGAGGCTGGCAAGTTTGAGAAACGGGGGCAGTGGGAAACAGAGGCCGAGCGCGCCAAAGAATCAACGCGTTCGTTGCCCGAGATACCCACGTGACTCGGTACCCAGCAGAAGCAAATTGTTTTGTGGCGTATGGATAGTCGGAATAACCAGTCTTGGATCTCCCGAACAAGAGGGTGAAGTGAGCGAAGAGATTGTATAAGAGAAAGGGAATTGCGGGAATCAGTGAAGATAGTGAAGGAACAGGATGGGTAGAAAAGTATGCGTTTCAAGGCGAAGAGGATGGCGTACAATTCCGTTGTAAGAACAGTGGATTCTGTAGGTAGTTGATATTGATAGTGAAGAGAGGGGAAGAAGACAGCAAAGCCAGAACCAGAGTGGGATTTAGAACCGTCGGTGTAGACGTGGGTGCTAGAGGAATGAGTGGAAAGGTGTTCAAGAAAGTGAGAGCGGAGGACAATAGGAGGAATGGTAGACTTGGGAGAGGTAGTGGGGACAGAAGAACAGATATGGGGGGAAGGTATAAGCCATGGAGGGAAGGAATGAACGTAGAAAGGGAGAAGATTAAGAGTAGGAAAGGAGGAGTGGGAGAGAAAGGAGGAGTGGGAGAGAAGGGCGTCCGGTCCTCCCTTTACGTGGATGACCTAGCCATCTACGCTTCCGGTAGGGCTGGGCGCGAAACGATTCCGGAATCGATTCCGACGATTCCACCACATAGGCAGTGGAATCGATTCCACTCAACGGAATCGATTCCTCGGAAACGATTCCACAGATATTTCACATTGAGTTCTATATAGTAAACAGTGGCAGCGTAGAGAGTTGTTATATACAGTATATATATATATATATATATATATATATATATATATATATATATATATATATATATATATATATATATATACAATTTTAACAAATAAATCCAATGCAGGAGTAAGAATTACGATACTACTACTACAACTACTACTACTACTTCTACTACTACTACTTAACTACTACTACTACTACTATAACTAATAAATAATAATAATAATAATATAAAAAATAAAATAATAACTATATTAAATATAATAATAATAATAATATTAAATATAGCTTATAGTAATAATAATAATAAAATATGCTTCATAAATCTAACGGGGCGCAGAAGGCAGGAATAATCGTAAGAGCTACACGGGAATGGAATCGAAGCAGCTCTCTGGCAGCGCAGGAAGGAAACGATTCCGGAATGGTCTCGTGTATGATCGGTCCTCCCATGCGGCGCGCGAGGCCAGATAGAGGAGAGGCGGGCGCGAGTAGTAAACGATTCCGAATCGATTCCACCGATTCCACCAAACCTCAAGAATCGGAATCGTGAATTTCCAAGATAACGATTCTTGCCCACCCCTAGCTTCCGGCCCTTCCCCGGCACCCCTCCGCAGTCTCCTCCAATCTGCAATTTCCGCTGCTTCTTCCTGGGCTACTAATCATGGCTTTCGTTTCTCTCCCACAAAATCCTTCTCCATCCTTTTCTCTCGCTCTCGTGTACCACTCCCACCTCCACTTTCTCTATATGACATACCTCTCAAGTATTGCTCCTCTGAAAAATTCCTTGGCCTCACTTTCGACTCTCGCCTTACCTGGAAGGCACATATCCTATCTTTAAAGGTAAATGCATTTCGTCGCCTCCGCCTCCTACAAACTATCTCATATGTTCATTGGGGTGCTGACACGCAAAACCTCCTCCATCTCCACACTGTCCTGGTCCTCTCCACTCTTGACTATGGATGTCATATTTATTCCTCTGCCTCTGCCTTCCTCCTCAGCCTCCTGGACCCTGTTCACCACCTAGGCCTCCGTCTGGCTCTTAAGTTCTGAAGTCAAAGTATCATGTTGAAGTATGTTTATGTTATCATTTTATTTACGTCCGTTATTATAATTGTTACCTCATTTTATTTACGTCCGTTATTATAATTGTTACCTAAGTTAAAGTAAGTTCTGAAGTCAAAGTATCATGTTGAAGTATGTTTATGTTATCAAGTTATTTATGTAAGCTATTTTGTTCGGTTAAAGTAAGTTCTTAAGTCAAGTTAGTATTATTTATCGTATCGATTGGTATACACTGCATAATTTTGTTCTTTGTATGTATGTATGTATGTATGTATGTATGTATGTATTTTCTTGTAACAGTGTCGTGATGTTTTAGGCTGCAGTCTGCTGGGGTGTGAGGAAATTAGAGAGAAGTAAGATGAGCGCCACAAATCATAGTGATTTTGGGGCTGACCGCAAGACCCTCCTCCATCGCCATGCACGGGTCCTCTCCACTCTGACTATGGATGTCAATTTATCTCCCGATCCAGCCTCCGGAACCCTGTTCAC
>JACEEZ010003730.1:25853-39350 GCA_016584305.1 Chionoecetes opilio | reverse complement strand
GGGAAAAAAAAAACTAAAATAAAAAACCTTTTCTTGCAATTTTAAAAAAAAAAAAACCGTTATTTAATCACAATATAAAACCCTCTTACTTTTCTATTTAATAGCTTAATGAAATGTAAGCTACTTTGGTGAAAAAATTATTCTAAAAGGGGATTTTATATTCAATTTGCGGGGGAAAACAGCTATATATCACTAATAACTAGAAAAAATCATTAAAACCCACTAATTTTAGGGGTTTATAGCAATATATAAGAAAACAAATTGTAAAAACAATAACGCTACAGTTTACAAAAAAACTATGAAAAAACGCTTGCAATATACCTTTATATCACAAAAAAATAACCTCTTACTTTCTTTTTAATAGCTTAATGAATGTAAGTACTTTAGGTGCAAATTTTCAAAAAGAGGATTTATCTTAAATTTGTAGGAAAACAGCTATATATCCCGATAAATAGTAATATCATTTAAAACATACTTTTTATGGGTTTATAGAATATGAAAAAGTAAAACTACTTGTAATTACAATAACGCTACAGTTTAAAGAAACTATAAAAACGCTTGCAATTTGTTATATCAAAATAAATAACCTCTTACTCTTTTTTTAATAGCTTAATGTAATAAAAGCTACTTATAGGGCAAATTTATTCTAAAAAGAGGTTTTTTATACTTCAATTGTAGGAAAACGCTATATATCCTGATAACTAGCTAAAACTTTAAAAACAATACTTTTTTATGGGTTTATAGCAATAAAATAATTTTAAAAATCCCGTATAATACATAACACTACATTTTAGAAAAACTATGAAAACCGCTTGCATTATACCGAAATATAAAAAAATAACCTCTTACCCTTTATTTAATAGTTAATGTAAATAGGCTCTTATAGGGCAAATTTTCTAAAAAGGGGATTTTATACTTAAATTTGTAGGAAAACACTTATATCACCGAAAAATAGCAATACATTGAAATACTACTTTTTTAAGGGTTTATAGAATAGAAAGAAAAACTACTTGTAATATACAAAAAACGCTACGTTTAAAAAAAAACTAGAAAAAACGTTGCAAAAACCGTTATATGACAAAAAATTTTCCCCTCTTACTCTTCTTTTTATTAGCTTATGAAATTTAAACTATTATGGGGTTCAAATTATTTAAAAAAAAGGATGGTATACTTCAATTTGTAAAAAAAACAGCTATATATCCAGAAAATAGCAAATATCTTAAAAAACACTTTTTTGGGGGTTATAGAAATATGATAAGTAAAACTACTTGTAATATAGATAACCTACAGTTTAAAAGAACTAAAAAAAAGGCTTGCAAATACCGTAATATCACAATAAATACCCTTTACTTTTCTATTTAATAGTTTAATGAAATGAAGCTACTTATAGGTGAAAATTTATTCTAAAAGAGGATTTTATACTTAAATTTTGTAGGAAAACAGCTAAAATTCACAAATAATAGCAAAAATCATTGAAAACACTACATTTTAGGGTTTTTTATAGCAATATAATAAGAAAAATCTTTATATATACAATAACGCTACTTTAGAAAAAAACAGAAAAACCTTGCAATATCCTTTATATCACAATAAAAAACCTTTTACTCTTCTTTTTAAATACTTAATGTAAGGTAAGCTACTTATATGTGCAAATTATTCTGAAAAAGATTTTATGCTTCAATTTGTGGAAAAACGTATATATCACTGAAAAAATAGCTAATAACATTGAAAACACAAATTTTATGGGTTATAGAAATTGATAAGAAAAAAATACTTGTATATATACAATAACGTACAGTTTAGAAAAAAACTATGAAAAACTCTTGCAATATACCGTTATATCAAATAAAAAATCTTTTTTCTTCTTTTTAATGTTTAAGTAATGACGCACTTATATGTGAAAATTTTCAAAAAAAAAAAGATTTTATGTTTTAATTTGTAGGAAAAACAGCTTATATATGATAACAGCTAAAATATTGAAAACACTACTTTAAAATGGCTTTATAGCAAAAAATAAGTAAAACTACTTGTATATATACAAAAACGCTCAGTTTAGAAAAACTATGAAAAACGTTGCAATATAGTTTTCAAATAAAAACCCCTCTTATCTTCTTTTTTAATAGTTTAAATTAAATTTAAGCTACTTATAGGTGAAAATTATTCTAAAAAAGGTTTTTATACTTCAATTTGTGGGAAAACGCTATATATCCCCGAAAAATAGCTAATATCTATGAAAACACTACATTTTGGGGGGTTTTATAGCAAATGAAAAGTAAAACACTTGAAATAATACAATAACGCTACGTTTAGAAAAAACTATGAAAAACGTTTTGCAATATACCGTTATATCAAATATTAACCTTTTACTCCTCTTTTTTGATAGTTTAATGTAATGTAATACTTATAGGTGCAAATTTTTTTAAAAAAGGATTTTATACTTAAATTTTGTAAAAAAACAGCTATATTCACTGTAACAGTTTAATCTCTTTAAAAAACAGTGCATTTTAGGGGTTTTATACAAAAAAATAAGTAAAATATTTTGTTTATCAAAAAACGTACAGTTTAGAAGAAACTATATAAAACTCTTGCAATTCCCGTTATATCACAATTATAACCCTTTTTACTCTTTTATTTAATAGCTTAAGTAATGAAAGCTACTTATAGGTGAAAATTATTCTAAAAAGAGGATTTATATCTTTTTGTAGGAAAACAGCTATATACACTAATAACAGCAAAAATCATGAAAACACACATTTAGGGTTTATAGAAATATAATAAGTAAAAACTACTTGTAATTAAAATAACGCTACATTTTACAAGAAACTATAAAACGTTGCAAATACCTTTAATCACAATAAAAAACCCTTTTTATTTTCTTTTTAAATAGTTAATGTAATGAAAGTACTTAAGGTGCAAATTATTCAAAAAGAAGATTTTACTTCAATTTGTGGGGGGAAAAAGCTATATATCCCGTAAATGCTAATACTTTAAAAAAAAATTTTAATGGGTTTTAGAATATGATAAGAAAAAAATACTTGTATTATACAATAACGCTACAGTTTACAAAAAACTATGAAAACGCTTGCAATAAAAGTTATATCACAATAAATAACCCTTTCTCTTCTATTTAATAGTTTAATGAAATTAAAGCTACTTTTTAGCGGAAAAATTATTCTAAAAAGAGGATTTTAAACATCAATTTTAGGAAAACAATTAATCATGTAACAGTAAAATCTTTAAAACCCCTACATTTAGGGGTTTTATAGCAATATAATAAGAAAAAAACTATTTTGTAACAAAATAACCTACAGTTTAAAAAGAAACTATGAAAAAAACGCTTAAATATCCCTTAAAATTCACAATAAAAACCCTCTCTTTCATTTAAAGCTTAATTAATGTAAGTACTTATAGGTGCAAATTATTCTAAAAGAGGATTTTATACTTCAATTTGTAGGAAAACAGCTATATATCCCCGATAATAGCTAATATCATTGAAAACACTAATTTTATGGGTTTATAGAAATTGAAGTAAAACAAATTGAATAAAAAAATAACCTACGTTTCAAAAAAACCTATGAAAAACGCTTGCAAAAAAACGTATATCAAAATAAAAACCTTTACTCTTCTTTTTAAAGCTTAATGTAATGTAACACTTTGGGTGCAAATATTCTAAAAAGAGGATTTTTAACATAAATTTTGTGGGGAAAACATCTATATATCCGTAAATACAATATCATTGAAAACACAAATTTTTAAAGGGGTTTATAGCAATAGATAAGTAAAACATTTGTATTATAAATAACGCTACAGTTACAAAAAACTATGAAAAACGTTGCAATATACCGTTATACACAAAAAAAAACCTTTTACTCTTCTTTTTAAATAGTTTAATGAAATGTAAGCTACTTATAGGTGCAAATTATTCTAAAAGAGGATTTTCAACTTAAATTTGAGGAAAACAGCTATATTCACCGATAAATAGCTAATATCACGAAAAACCATTTTGTGGGTTTTATAGCTCTGTAAGTAAAACTATTTGTATATATCAATAACGCTACAGTTACAAGAAAGTATGAAAAACGCTTGCAATAAAATTTTATAAGACAATTAACATCTTACTCTTCTATTTTTAGCTTAAGTAATGTGCTACAATATTGCAAATTTTAAAAAAAAATTTTTTATACTTCAATTTTAGGAAAACAGCTATATTCACTGAAAACTAGCTAAAACTTTGAAAACACTACTTTTAGGGTTTATAGCAATATAAAAAAAAATTTTGTATATATCAAAACCTACAGTTTAGAGAAACTTGAAAAACGTTTCCAATATCCCTTATATCAAAATAAAAAACCTCCTACTCTTTTTTTAATAGTTTAAAGTAATGTAAGCTACTTAAGGTGCAAATTATTCAAAAAAGAGGATTTTATCTTAAATTTGTGGGAAAAAACAGTATATATCCCCGAAAAATAGCTAATATCATTAAAAAACACTAATTTTAGGGGTTTATAGCAATATAATAAGAAAAAACTATGTATTTTTTACAATCGCTACAATTAGAAAAAAAATATAAAAAAAACGCTTGCAATATACCGTTTATCACAAAAAAATAACCTCTTTACTTTTCTTTTTAAATAGTTTAAATGAATGTAAGCTATTATAGGTGCAAATATTCAAAAAAAATGATTTTAAAATTTCAATTTGTGGGAAAAAAACGTTATATCACTGAAACTAGCTAAAATCTTTAAAAACACTACTTTTATGGGTTATAGCAATATAATAAGTAAAACTACTTGATATATACAATAACGTACAGTTTAAATAAAAATATAAAAAACCCTGCATATACCGTTATATCAAAATAAAAAATCTTACTTTTCTTTAAATAGTTAAAATGTAATGAAGCTACTTATAGGTGCAAATTATTCTAAAAGAGGTTTTTATATTTCAATTTGTGGGGGAAACAGCTATATACCCGATAAATAGCTAAAATCATTGAAAACACTACTTTTATGGGTTTATAGCAAATAATGTAAAACTATTTTTAAATCAAAAACGCTACAGTTTACAAAAAACTGTGAAAAACGCTTGCAATATCCGTTTATCACAATAAAACCTTTTACTTTTCTTTTTAAATAGCTTAAGTAAGTAAGCTACTTATATGTGCAAATTTTTCTGAAAAAAAGTTTTTTATGCTTAAATTTTGTAGGAAAACAGTATAATCACTGATAAATAGCTAATAACATGAAAACACTACATTTTATAGGTTTATAGCAATATGATAAGTAAAATACTTGTTTTAATCAAAACGCTACATTTTAGAAGAAACTATAAAAAAACTCTTGCAATCACCGTTATATCAAAAAATAACCTCTTATTTTTCTTTTTAATGCTTAGTGTAATGTACGCTACTTATTGTGATATTATTCTAAAAAAAAGATTTTATGCTCAATTTGTGGGGAAGGAAAACAGCAAATTATCACTGAAATAGCTAAAATCATTAAAAAACCCCTACATTTAAGGCTTTATAGCAATAAAATAAGTAAAACTACTTGATAATACAATACGCTAAGTTAGAAAAAAAACTATGAAAAACGCTTGCAATATACCGTTATATCAAATAAATAATCTTACTCTTCTATTAATGTTTAATGTAATGTAACTACTTAAGGTGAAAAATTATTTAAAAAAAGAGGATTTTATACTTAATTTGTGGGAAAAACAGTATATATCCCAAAAATGCTAATATCATGAAAACACTACATTTTTGGGTTTAGCAATATGAAAAGTAAAATACTTGTATATAAAAATACCTAAGTTTAGAAAAAAATAAAAAAAACGCTTGCAATATCCTTTATCACAATATAAAACCTCTTACTTCTATTGATAGCTTAATGTAATGAAGCTATTATAGATGCAAATTATTCAAAAAAAGAGGATTTTTATTTTAAATTTGTAGGAAACAGTATATATCATGATAACTATTTAATTCATTAAAAAACAGGTTTTTGGGTTTATAGCAATTAATGAAAAATATTTGTATATATACAAAAAAGCTACATTTTGAAGAAACTATATAAACCTTGAAATATACTTTATATACAAATATAACCTTTTCTTTTTTTTAAGGGGGCTTAATGTAAGTAAGCTACTTTAGGGCAAATTTTTCAAAAAAAGAGGATTTTTATATTTCAATTTTAGGAAAACACTATATACCCTAAAAACTAGCTAAAATCTTTAAAAACACTACATTTTAGGGGTTTTATAGCAATAAAATGAAAAAACTACTTGAAAAAAAACAATAACGCACGTTTACAAGAAACTATGAAAAACGCTTGCAATATACCGTTTATCACAATAAATAACCTTTACTCTTCTATTTAATAGTTTAAATGTAATGTAAGCTACTTATAGGTGCAAATTATTCAAAAAAGAAGATTTGTACTTAAATTTTGTAGGAAACAGCTATATCACCGATAAAAATTTAATATCATTTAAAACATACATTTATGGGTTTAACAATAGATGAAAAACTATTGTTTATACAAAAACGCACTTTTTACAAAAATTTAAAAAAACGCTTGCAATATCCTTTTATATCACAAAAAAATAACCTTTATTTTTCTTTTTAATAGCTTAATGAAATGTAAGTACTTATGGGTGCAAATTATTCTAAAAGGGATTTTATACATCAATTTGTGGAAAACAATATTATCACTGATAACTAGGAAAAACATTGAAAACAACATTTTAGGGGTTTATAGCAAAAATAAGTAAAACTACTTGAAACAAAATGACGCTACAGTTTAAAAGAAACTATAAAAAAAACGCTTGCAATTACCGTTATATCACAATAAATAACCTCTTACTTTCTATTTAATACTTAATGAATGTAAGCTACATAGGTGAAAATTATTAAAAAAAAAAAGGTTTTTATACTTCAATTTGTGGGGAAAACAGCTATATTCCTGTAATAGCTAAAATCAAAAAACACTACTTTTTAAGGGTTTATAGCAATAAAATAATTTTAAAAATTTGTATATATAAAAATAACGCACATTTTTTACAAAAAAACTATAAAAAAACGCTTGAAATATACCTTATATACAATAAAAACCCTCTTACTCTTCTATTTATTAGCTTAATGAAAATATAAGAACTTTTATTTTAAAATTTTTCAAAAAAAAAGGTTTTTAACTTCAATTGTAGGAAAACAGCTTTTATATCAGATAACTAGCTAAAATCATTGAAAAACACTACTTTTAGGGTTTTATAGCAATATAAAAGTAAAACTACTTGTATAAAACAAAAACGCTACAGTTAGAAGAAAACTATGACAAACGTTTGCAATATACCGTTTTCACAAAAAATAACCTCTTACTCTTTATTAATGTTAAATGAAAATGTAAGTACTTTGGTGCAAATTATTTTTAAAAAGGGTTTTTATACTTCAATTTGTGGGAAAAACAGCTATATATCCCCGAAAAAATAGCTAATATCTTGAAAACACACATTAAATGGGTTTATAGCAATCATAAGAAAACTACTTGTATTATACAAAAACGCTACATTTTAAAAAAACTTGAAAAAGTTTGCTATAACCTTTTATCACAATAAAAACCTTACTTTCATTTTTTAGTTTAATGTAATGTAAGTATTTAAGGGTGCAATTATTCAAAAAAAGGATTGTTTACCTAATTTGTAGGAGACAGCTATATATCACCGAAAATAAAATTTCATTAAAAAACATACATTTTAGGGTTTAAGCAAATGATAAGTAAAATATTGAATATATACAAAACGCTACATTTTACAAAAAAACTAAAAAAAAACGTTTGAAAATATCCCGTATATCCAAAAAAATATCCTTTATCTTCTATTTTTTAGGATAATGAAATGAAAAGTATTTTATGGGTTAAATTATTCTAAAAAAAGGTTTGTATACTTCATTTGTAGGAAAAAGCTATATTTCCGATTTTTAGCAAATATCTTTGAAAAAACTACTTTTAGGGGTTTATAGCAATATGATATGAAAAACTATTGTATTATAAAATAACGCTACAGTTTACAAAAAACTATAAAAAACGCTTGCTTTTCCCATTATATCACACAAAATAACCTCTTACTTTCTTTTTAATAGCTTAATGTAAGTAAGTTTTTATGGGGTGAAATTTTATTCAAAAAAAAAAATTTTATCCCAAATTTTGGGAAAAAAAGTATTATCACTGATAACTACAAAAATCATTGAAAAACTTTTTTTTGGGCCCTTTATAGAAATAAAATAGGAAAAAAAATATTTGTATAAAACCCAATAACGCCCAGTTTAAAAAGAACTATAAAAAAAAACGTTGCAATACCGTTATATCACAATAAATAACCTTTTAAACCTTTTTTTAATAGCTTAATGTAATTAAGCTACTTATGGTGCAAATTATTAAAAAAAGAGGATTTTAACTTCAATTTGTGGGCAAACAGCTATATATACCGAAAATGCTAATATCATTGAAAACCACATTTTAGGGGTTTTAAGAAATATGATAATAAAAATATTTGTTTTAATACAAAACGCTACAGTTTAAAAGAAACTTGAAAAACGCTTGCAATACCGTTAATCACAATAAATAACCTTTCTCTTCTATTTAATAGTTTAAATGTAAGTAAGCTAATAGGTCCCAAATTATTAAAAAAAAAAAGATTTATACTTCAATTTGAGGAAAACAGCTATATCGCTGAAACTGCTAAAATCATAAAAACATACATTTTATGGCTTTATACAATAATTAAGTAAAACAAATTGTATTAACAATCGCTACATTTTAGAAGAAACTATAAAAAAAACGTTTGAATATCCCTTTTATAACACAAAAAATAACCTTTATCTTCTTTTTAATTGTTTAATGTAATGAAAGCTATTATGGGAAAATTATTCTAAAAAATAATTTTATACTTCAATTTGTAGGAAAACAGCTAATATCCCCCAAAAATAGTAATATCATTAAAAACACTACATTTTAGGGTTTTAAAGCAATAGATAAGTAAAACTACTTGTATATATACAAAACGCTAAATTTACAAAAAAACAATGAAAAACGCTTTTAATATACCTTTATACAAAAAAAAATTCCTTTTACTTTCTATTTAATAGTTAATTTAAGTAAGCTACTTATTTTTGCAAATTTTTCAAAAAAAAAAGGATTTATACTAAATTTGTAGGAAACACTATAATCACTGACAATACAAAAAATCTTTGAAAACACTACATTTTATGGGTTTTAAAAATAAAATAAGAAAAACTATTTGAAATATACAAAAACGTACAGTTTAGAAGAAACTAAAAAAACTCTTGAAATATACCGTTATTCACTTTTAAAACCCTTTCTTACTTTCTATTTAATAGCTTAATGTATGAAAGCTATTTATAGGTGCAAATTTTTTAAAAAGAGGATTTTATATTTCAATTTGTAAAAAAAGCTTATATCACAATAACTACTAAAATCTTTGAAAAAACTACATTTTATGGGTTTATAGCAATAAAAAAGAAAAAACTACTTGTATATTCAATAACGCTACAGTTTACAAGAACTATAAAAAAAACGCTTGCAATTCCCGTTTACAAATAAAAAACCTTTATTTCTTTTTTAATAGCTTAAGAATGTAATACTTATAGGTAAAATTATTCAAAAAAGTGTTTTATACTTAAATTTGTGGGAAAAAGCTATATACACCGAAATAGCAAATCATTAAAAACACAAATTTTTAGGGTTTTTTATGCAATATGATAAAAAAAACTACTTGTATATAAAAATAACGCTACAGTTTCAAGAAACTATAAAAAACTCTTGCAATTCCCGTTTATCAAATAAAAAACCCTCTTACTCTCTATTAATACTTAATGAAATGTAAGCTACTTATAGGGGGCAAATTATTCAAAAATAAAGTTTTATACTTCAATTTGGGGGAAAAAACTATATACATGATAACTAGCAAAAATCATTGAAAACACTACATTTATGGTTTATGCAATATAATAAGTAAAACTACTTTTAATATTACAAAAAAACGCTACGTTTAGAAGAAATATGAAAAACGCTTGCAATATACCGTTTACACAATAAATAACCTCTTACTCTTTATTTAAAATTTAGTAATGTAAGTATTTAGGGCAAATTTTCTAAAAAGAGGATTTTATACTTCAATTTGTGGGGAAAAACAGCTATAACACCGATAATATGCAATATCATTGAAAACACACATTTTAGGGGTTTTATAGCAATATAATAGAAAAATTTATTTGTAAATTACAATAACGTAAGTTAGAAGAAACTATGAAAAACGCTTAAAATTCCCGTTAATTCACAATAAAAACCTTTTACTCTTCTATTAATAGTTATGTAAGAAGCTATTTATGGTGAAAAATTATTCAAAAAAAGAGGTTTTTATACTTAAATTTGTAGGAAAAACCGTTTTTTTTTTTTTATATACCCCCGATAAATAGCAATATCATTGAAAACATACATTTAGGTTTTTATAGAAATAGAAAAGAAAAAATATTTCTATAATACAATAACGCTACAGTTTAAAAAAAAATATGAAAAACCTTTTATACCGTTATATCACAAAAATAACTCTTATCTTCTATTTAATAGTTTAAATTTAAATGTAGCTACTTATAGGTGCAAATTATTCTAAAAAGAGGATTTTATACTTCAATTTGTAGGAAAACAGCTATATTCACTAAAAAACTAGCTAAAATCATTGAAAACACTACATTTTATGGGTTATAGCAATATAATAAGTAAAACTACTTGTATATATACAATAACGCTACAGTTTAGAAGAAACTATGAAAAAACGCTTGCAATATACCGTTATATCACAATAAATAACCTCTTACTCTTCTAATTTAATAGCTTAATGTAATGTAAGCTACTTATAGGTGCAAATTATTCAAAAAAAAGGATTTTATATTCAATTTGTAGGAAAACAGCTATATATCACTGAAAAACTAGCTAAAATCATTGAAAACACTACATTTTATGGGTTTATAGCAATATGATAAGTAAAACTACTTGTATATATACAATAACGCTACAGTTTTAAAAGAAACTATGAAAAACGCTTGCAATATACCGTTATATCACAATAAATAACCTCTTACTCTTCTATTTAATAGCTTAATGTAATGTAAGCTACTTATAGGTGCAAATTATTCTAAAAAGAGGATTTTATACTTCAATTTGTAGGAAAACAGCTATATATCACCGTTTAATAGCTAAAATCATTGAAAACACTACATTTAATGGCTTTATAGCAATATAATAAGTAAAACTACTTGTATATATACAATAACGCTACAGTTTAGAAGAAACTATGAAAAACGCTTGCAATATACCGTTATATCACAATAAATAACCTCTTACTCTTCTATTTAATAGCTTAATGTAATGTAAGCTACTTATAGGTGCAAATTATTCTAAAAAGAGGATTTTATACTTCAATTTGTAGGAAAACAGCTATATATCACCGATAAATAGCTAATATCTATGAAAACACTACATTTTATGGGTTTATAGCAATATGATAAGTAAAACTACTTGTATATATACAATAACGCTACAGTTTAGAAGAAACTATGAAAAACGCTTGCAATATACCGTTATATCACAATATATAACCTCTTACTCTTCTATTTGATAGCTTAATGTAATGTAAGCTACTTATAGGTGCAAATTATTCTAAAAAGAGGATTTTATACTTCAATTTGTAGGAAAACAGCTATATATCACTGATAACTAGCTAATCTCATTGAAAACAGTGCATTTTATGGGTTTATAGCAATATAATAAGTAAAACTACTTGTATATATACAATAACGCTACAGTTTAGAAGAAACTATATAAAACTCTTGCAATATACCGTTATATCACAATATATAACCTCTTACTCTTCTATTTAATAGCTTAATGTAATGTAAGCTACTTATAGGTGCAAATTATTCTAAAAAGAGGATTTTATACTTCAATTTGTAGGAAAACAGCTATATATCACTAATAACTAGCTAAAATCATTGAAAACACTACATTTTATGGGTTTATAGCAATATAATAAGTTAAACTACTTGTATATATACAATAAGCTACAGTTAGAAGAAACTTATGAAAACGCTTGCAATATACGTTATATCACAATAAAATAACTCTTTACTCTTCTATTTAATAGCTAATAATGTAAGTAAGCTACTTAATATGTGCAAATTATTCTGAAAAAAAGATTTTATGCTTCAATTTGTAGGAAAACACTATATATCATGATAAATAAGCTAATAAAACATTGAAAACACTACATTTAGGTTTATAGCAATATGATAAGTTAAAACTATTGTATATATACAATAACGCTACAGTTTAGAAGAAACTATGAAAAACTCTTGCAATATACGAAGTTATATCACAATAAATAACTCTTATTCTTCTATTTAATAGCTTATGTAATGTACGCTACTTATATGTGCAAATTATTCTAAAAAAAAGATTTTATGCTTCAATTTTAGGAAAACAGCTATATATCACGAAACTAGCTAAAATCATGTAAACACTACATTTAATGGCTTTATTAGCAATATAATAAGTAAAACTACTTGTATATACAATATCGCTACAGTTTAGAAGAATCTATGAAAAATCGCTTGCAATATACCTTATATCACAATAAATAACCCTTACTCTTCTATTTAATAGCTTAATGTATGTAAGCTAATTATAGGTGCAAATTATTCTATAAAAGAGGATTTTATAACTTCAATTGTAGGAAAACAGCTATATATCACCGATTAAAATAGCTATATCTATGAAAACACTACATTTTAGGTTTTATAGCAATATGATAAGATAAATCTACTTGTATTATAACAATAACGCTACAGTTAGAAAGAAACTATGAAAAACGCTTGCAATATTACCGTTATCAATCAATAATATACTACCTCTTACTCCTCATTTGATAGCTTAATGTAAGTAAGCTACTTTAGATAGTACAAATATAATTCTAAAAGAAGGATTTATACTTCAATTGTAAGGAAAAAAGTTATATATCACTGATAACTAGCTAATCTCATTGAAAACAGTGCATTTTATGGTTTATAGCAATATAATAGGTAATAACTACTTGTATATATACAACACTTATACGCTACAGTTAGAAGAAAACTATAAATAAAACTCTTGCAATATACCGTTATATCACAATATATAACCTCTTACTCTTCTATTTAATAGCTTAATGTAATGTAAGCTACTTATAGGTGCAAATTATTCTAAAAAGAGGATTTTATACTTCAATTTGTAGGAAAACAGCTATATATCACTAATAACTAGCTAAAATCATTGAAAACACTACATTTTATGGGTTTATAGCAATATAATAAGTAAAACTACTTGTATATATACAATAACGCTACAGTTTACAAGAAACTATGAAAAACGCTGCAATATACCGTATATA
>JACEEZ010003730.1:0-22642 GCA_016584305.1 Chionoecetes opilio | reverse complement strand
ATTCTAAAAAAAGGATGGATACTTCAATTTGTGTCAGGAAAACAGCTATATATTCACCGGAACATCGCTAATATCATTGAAAACCTACTTTTAATGGTTTAATAGCACTATAATAATGAAAACTACCTTGTATCTATACAATACCTGCTCAGTTTAGAAGAACTATGAAAAAACGCTTGCATATACCGTTATACCACAATAAATAACCTCTTACTCTTCTATTTTGAATAGCTTAATGGAATGTAAGCTACTTATAGGTGCAGAATTATTCTAAAAGAGTATTTTGAATACTTCATTTGTAGGAAAACCGCTATATAATCACCGATAATAGCTAATATCATTGAAAACCGACTACATTTATGGGTTTATAAGCAATAATAAGTAAACTACTTGTGTAATTAGTATAATATATAATACCGCTACAGTTTAGAAGAAACTAATGAAAACGCAGGCAGTATACCGTTATATCACAATAAATAACCTCTTACTCTTGTATTAATAGCTTAATGTAATGTACGCCTCTTATAGTGCACAATATTCTAAAAGAAGATTTTATACTTCAATTTGTAGGAAAACGCTATATTCACTGATACCTAGCTAAAATCATTGAAAACCTAACCTTTTATGGGTTTATAGCAAGATAATCAGTAAAATACTTGTATATTAATACAATACCTACAGTTTCCAAGAAGCTATGAAAAACGCATTGCAATATACCGTTATACACAATAAATCCCTTACTCTTCTATTTAATAGCTTTAATGTAATGTCAGATACTTATAGGTGAAATTATTCTTAAAAAAGAGGCGTTTATACTTCAATTTGTAGGAAAACAGCTATATATCACTGCTAACTAGCTAAATCATTGAAACAATACATTTTTGGGTTTATAGTAATATAATCATAAAACGACTTGTATATATCCATAACGCTACGTTTAGCAAGAAGCTATCAAAAACGCTTGCATATACCGTTTATATCACAATAAAATAACCTCCTACTCTTCTATTTAATAGCTTATGTAATGTAACACTACTTATAGTGCAAATTATTCTAAAAAGAGGATTTTTTTTTAACTTCAATTTTGTAGTGAAACAGCTATATTATCACTGATAACTAGCTAAATCCATTGAAAACACTCATTTTATGGGTTTTAGCATATGATAGTAAAACTACCTGTATTATATACAATAACGCTACAGTTTTACAGAACTATGAAAAACCTAGCAATATACCGTGAATATCACAATAAATCACCTCTTACTCTGTCTATTTACTAGCTTAATGTAATGTAGCTACTTATAGGGGTAAATTATTCTAAAAAAAGATGGGATACTCCAATTTGTGAGGAAAACAGCTATATATCACCGATAAATAGCTAATATAATTGAAAAAACTACATTTATGGGTGTTATAGCAATAAATAAGTAAAACTACTTGTATATATACAATAACGCTACAGTTTAGGAAGAACTATGAAAAACCCTTGCAATATACCCGTTAGATCACATAAATAACCTCTTACTCTTCTATTTAATAGCTTAATTTAATTTAAGTCTACTTATAGGTGCAAATTCTTCTAAAAAGAAGGATTTAATACATCAATTTGTATGAAAACAGCCTTATATATCAACTGAATCACTACTAAAATCAATTCAAAACACTAACATTTCATGTTTAAGCAATATAATAAGTAAAACTACTTGTATATATACATAAACGCTCAGTTTAGAAAACTAGAAAACGCTTGCAATAAACCGTTTATATCACAATATATAACCTCTAACTCTTCTATTTAAATAGCGTAATGTTCTTTAAGAAGCTACTTATAGGTGCAAATTTATTCTAAAAAGAAGAGGATTTTATACCTTCGATTTGTAGAAACAGCTATATATCACCGAAAATAGCTCATATCATTGAGAACACTACATTTTATTATGGGGTTTATAGCATACTATAAGTAAAACCTACTTGTATATATACATAACGCTACAGTTTAGAAGAAACTATGAAAACGCTTGCAATTACCGTTATACCACAATAAAGAACCTCTTACTCTTCTATTTTAATAGCTTAATGTAATGTCAGCTACTTATAGGTGCAATTATTCTAAAAAGAGGATTTTATACTTCAATTTGTAGGAAAAACAGCTATATATCACCGATAAATAACTAATTCAATTGCAAACACATACATTTTATGGGTTTATAGCATATAATAATTAACCTACTGTATATTACAATAAAGCTACAGTTTAGAAGAAACTAAGAAAAAACGCAAGCAATATACCGTTATATCACAATAATAACCTCTTACGCTTTTATTTAATACTTATGTATGTAAGGCTTACTTATAGGTGACAATTATTCTTAAAAGAAGGATTTTTATACTTCAATTTGTATGAAAAAACAGCTATATGCACCGATAAATAGCCATATCATTGAAAACCTACATTTTTGGGTTTATAAAACAATACTGATAGTAAAAGCTACTTGTATATATCCAATAACGCTTACATCTTTTACAAGAAACTTGAAAAACGCTTTGCTATAATACCTTTATATCACAATAAATAACCTCTTTACTCTTCCATTTTCTTAGCTTAAGTAAATTAAGCTACTTATAGGTGGCATAATTAGTCTAAAAAAAATATTTTTATTACTTCAATTTGTAAGTGAGTAACAAGCTATATATCACCGACAATAGCTAATATCATTGAAAAAAACTACATTTTATAGGTTTATAGCAATATGATAAGTAAAACTATTGTATATATTCAATAACGCTACAGTTTACAAAGAAACTATGACCAACGCTTGCAATATACCGCTTAATCACAATACATACTCTTACTCTTCTATTTATTAGGATTATGTAATGTAAGCTACTATTGTGCAAATTATTTCTAAAAAAGCATTGTATACTTCAATTTATAGGAAAACAGCTCTAATATCACCGATAAATATTTAATTAATTGAAAACACTACATTTTATTAGGTTTATTACAATACTGTGAGTAAAACTACTTGTATATATACAATAACCTCTACAGTTTACAAGAAACTATGAAAAACGCTTGCCATATAGCCGTTATATCACAATAAATAACCCTTACTCTTCTATTTAATAGCTTAATGTAATTTAGCTACTTATAGGTGCAATTTATTCTAAAAAAAGATTTTATAGCCTCAATTTGTAGGAACACAGCTATATAGCACTGATACTAGCTAATATCATTGAAAACACTACATTATATGGGTTTATAGCATATGATAAGTAAACTACTTGTATATAGACAATAACGCTACAGTTTACAAGAAACTATGAAAAACGGTTGGAATATACCGTTATATCACAATACATTTCCTCTTACTCTTCTATTTATTAGCTTAATGTAATGTAAGCTACTTATAGTGTAATTATTCTAAAAGAGGATTTTATACTTCAATTTGTAAAAACAGCTATATTCATGATAACTAGCTAAAATCATTGAAAACACTACATTTAATGGCTTTATAGCAATATAATAGTAAAACTATTGTATATATAAAATAACGTACATTAGAAGAAACATGAAAAACCTTGAAATACGTTATATCACAATAAATACCTCTTACTCTTATTTAATACTTAATGTAATGTAAGCTACTTATAGGTGCAAAATTTAAAAAGAGGATTTTAATTAATTGTAGAAAAGCTATATCACTGATAAACTAGCTAAAATCATTCAAACACTACATTTATGGGTTTAATAGCATATAATAAGTTAAACTACATTGTAAAAAAATAAAGGTTTAGAAGAACTATGAAAAAAGCTTGCAATAAACCGTATATACAATTAAACTCTAAACTCATTTATTAACTTATGTTTGTAACAACTTATAGTCAATATTTATAAAAGAGGATATTATACTTGATTTGTAGAAAACTATATATCACGTATAGTAATATCATGAAAACACTACATTTTATGGTATAGAATATAACAGTACATTACTTGATATATACAATAACGCTAAGTTTACAAGAAACTATGAAAAACGCTTGCAATTATACCGTTATATCACAATAATACCCTATTACTCTTTATTATAAAGCTTATGTAATTAAGTTATATAGGCAAATTATTCTAAAAAGGTGTTAAATACTTCAAATGTAGGAAACATTTAGTATAGCCGATTATAATAGCTAATATCAGAAAACACTACATTTTAGGGTTATTGCAATATAAAAGTAAAACTATTTATATATACAATACGCTTAGTTTAGAAGAAACTATTAAAACGCTTGCAATATACCGTTATATCACAATAAATAACCTTTACTCTTCTATTTAATAGCTTAATGTAATGTAAACTTATGGTGCAAATTATTCTAAAAAGAGGATTTTATACTTCAATTTGTAGGAAAACAGCTATATATCACCGATAAATAGCTAATAATTGAAAAATACATTGTTAAGGATTATAACAATATAATAAAAAATACTTGTAATATAACAATAACGCTACAGTTAAAAACTATGATAAAAGCAAGCAATACCTTATATCACAATTAACTAAGCTTACTCTTTTATTTAATAGCTTAATGTAAAGTAGCTTTATAGGTGCAAATTATTCTAAAAAGATTTATACTCAATTTGTAGAAGAATATATAAACATCATCCGTATAAATCAATAATATGAAAACACTTACATTTTATGGTTAAGCAATTGATAAGTAAACACTTTGTAATATATAAAAACGCTACAGTTTACAGAAAAATGAAAAACGCTAGCTATATACCTTTATATCACAATAAATAACCTTTACTCTTCCATTTATTAGCTTAAGTAATGTAAGTACTTATAGTGCAAATTTATAAAAAAAAGGATTTTAAATACATTATTGTAGAGAAAACACCTTATATCATTATACAAATAATTCATTGAAAAACTACATTATATGGTTTAATAGCAATATATAAGTAAAAACTACTTGTATAAAATAAACGCTACAGTTTAAAAACACTTATGTAAATATATGAAATAAGCTATTAATAAATTCTTTACTTTATTTATAGCTTAATGTAATAAGCTATTCAAGTGCAAATTATTCTTAAAAGAGGAGTTATACTTCATTTGTAGGAAACAGCTATATATATAACAGTAAAATCATTATAAACACTACATTTTAATGGTTATATAAGCATATAATAGTAAAATCTTTAATATACATAACGTTACAGTTTACAAGAAACTATGAAAAAACGCTGCAATAACCGTTATACAAATAAAACTCTTACTTCTATTTAACTTAATGAATAATAGAACTTATCATTGCAAAATCTATTTAATTATAGAATTGATATTAATTCTGAAAAATACTATATACCATTTAAGAAACATAAAACACTGAAATTATAGTTAATAAAAACTTAAGACTATTTAGTTAATATAAATAAGCACTAAGTTACAAACTTATTGTAAAAAAGCTAATAACTTAATTACAATAAACTATATAACCGTAATTACTAATATATTAAAAACTACTTTATAGGTTTATAGCAAATATAAGTAAAACTATGTAAAATTCAATAACGTACGAGTTTAACGAAACTATGAAAAAGCTGAATATACGTTTATATCAAATAATTTAAACTCTTTATTTAATAGCTTATGTAAGTAAAGCTACTTATAGTGCAAATATTCTAAAAGATGGATTTTATACTTCAATTGTAGGAAAACAAGCTATATCACATAAACTTAAATCATTGAAAAACAAATTTTATGGGTTTATAGCAATATAATAAGTAAAAACTACTTGTATATATACAATAACGCTACAGTTTAGAAGAAACTATGAAAAACGCTTGCAATAAACCGTTATATCACAATATATAACCTCTAACTCTTCTATTTAATAGCTTAATGTTATGTAAGCTACTTATAGGTGCAAATATTCTAAAAAGAGGATTTTATACTTCGATTTGTAGGAAAACAGCTATATATCACCGAAAAATAGCTAATATCATTGAAAACACTACATTTTATGGGTTTTATAGCAATATGATAAGTAAAATACTTGTATATATACAATAACGCTACAGTTTAGAAGAAACTATGAAAAAACGCTTGCAATATACCGTTATACCACAATAAATAAACTCTTACTCTTCTATTTAATAGCTTAATGTAATGTAGCTACTTATAGGTGCAAATTATTCTAAAAAGAGGATTTTATACTTCAATTTGTAGGAAAACAGCTATATATCACGACAAATAGCTAATATCATTGAAAACACTACATTTTATAGGTTTATAGCAATATGATAAGTAAAACTACTTGTATATATACAATAACGCTACATTTTACAAGAAAACTATGACAAAACGCTTGCAATATACCGTATATCACAATAAATAACCTCTTACTCTTCATTTATTAGGATAATGTAATGTAAGCTACTTATGGTGCAAATTATTCTAAAAAAAAGATTGTATATTTCAATTTATAGGAAAAATGCTATATATCACCGATAAATATTTAATATCATTGAAAACACTACATTTTATGGGTTTATAGCAATCTGATAAGTAAAACTACATGTATATATACAATAACGCTACAGTTTACAAGAAACTATGAAAAAACGCTTGCAATATACCGTTATATCACAATAAATAACCTCTTACTCTTCTATTAATAGCTTAATGTAATGTAAGCTACTTATAGGTGCAAATTATTCTAAAAAAAAGATTTATACCTCAATTTTAGGAAAACAGCTATATATCACTGATAACTAGTAATATCATTGAAAACACTACATTTTATGGGTTTATAGCAATCTGATAAGTAAAACTACTTGTATATATACAATAACGCCCAAAGTTTACAAGAAACTATGAAAAACGCTTGCAATAAACCGTTATATCACAATAAATAACCTCTACTCTTTTATTTAATAGCTTAATGTAAAGTAAGCTACTTATAAGTGCAAATTATTCTAAAAAGAGGATTTTATACTTCAATTTGTAGGAAAACGCTATATATCACCGATAAATAGCTAATATCATTGAAAAACACTACATTTTATGGGTTTATAGCAATCTGATAAGTAAAAACTACTTGTATATATACAATAACGCCACAGTTTACAAGAAACTATGAAAAACGCTTGCAATATACCGTTATATCACAATAAATAACCACACCCCTCTTACCTCTTCTATTTACTAGCTTAATGTATGTAAGCTACTTAAAGGGGCAAATTAATTCTAAAAAAGGATGGGATACTTCAATTTGTAGGAAACAGCTATATATCACCGTGAAATAGCTAATATCAAATATCATTTGAAAACTACCTACATTTTATGGGTTTATAGCAATATAATAAGTAAACTCTTGTTAATACAATAACGCTACCGTTTAGAAGAAAACTATGAAAACCGTGGAAATATACCGTTATACACAATAATTAACCCTTACTCTTCTATTTATAGCTTATATGTAATGTAAGGTACCTATAGTGCAAATTATTCTAAAAAGAGGATTTTATATAACTTCAATTTGTAGGAAAAACAGCTTATATATCACCGATAAATAGCTAATATCATTGAAAACACTACATTTTTATGTGGTTATAGCAATATCCATAAGTAAAACTACTTGTGATCCAACAATAACCCACTGTTTTAGAAGAACTGAAAAACGCAAGGCAATAATCCCGTTATATCACAATAATAACACTCTTACTCTTTGTATTAATCGCTAAAATGTAATGTAAGCTCTTATATGTGGCACAATTATTCTAAAAAGAGGATTTTATATTTATACTTCATTTTGTAGGAAAAACACCTAATTATCACTGAAAACTAGCTAAAAAAATCATGAAAACACTACAGTTTAGGGTTAATAGCAATATGATCAGTAAAACTACTTTGTATATATACAATAACGCTACAGTTTACAATAAACTATGAAAAACGGCTTGCAATATACCGTTATATCACAAATAAAATTTCCTCCTCTCTTACTATTTAATAGCTTAATGTATGTAAGCTACTATAGTGCAGCAAATTATTTCTAAAAAGAGGATTTTTATACTGTCAATTTGTAGGAAAACAGCTGATATTCACTGATAACACTAAAATCATTGAAACACTACTTTATGGTTTATAGCATTATAAAATGACAGTAAAAAATACCTGTATATGTAAATTTAAAACAAAAATAAAAAAAAAAACGGCTACAGTTTACAAGAAGCTATGAAAAAACTCTTGCAATAATACCGTTATATCACAATAAATAACCTCTTACTTCTTCTATTTAATAGTTAATGTAATGTAAAGATACTATAGGTTCAATTATTCTAAAAAGAGGATTTTATACTTCAAATTTGTAGGACAACAGCTATATAATCCTGACTAGCTAAAATCATGTGAAAACAATACATTTTATGGGTTTATAGTAATCTAATCAGTACAACTACTTGTATATCTACAATAACGCTAACAGTTACAAGAAGCTATCCACAAACGCTTGCAATATCCGTTATCTCACAATAAATAAACCTCCTACTCTTCTATTTAAATAGCTTAATGTAATGTAGCTACTTATTGGGTGCAAATTATTCTAAAAAGGGGATTTTTTTTACTTCATTTGTAGGAAAAACAGCTATATATCCTGATAACTACTAAAATCATTGAAAACACTCCCATTTTATGGGTTTATAGCAATATAAGAAGTAAAACTACTTGTATATATTAAATAACGCTACAGTTAGAAGAACTAGAAAAACGCTTGCAATAAACCGTTATATCACAATATTAACTTCTAACTCTGCTATTTAATAGCTTAATGTTATTTTAAGCTAGCTTATAGGTGCAAATTATTCTAAAAAAGAGGATTTTATACTTCGATTGTGAGGAAAACAGCTTATATATCACCGATAATAGCTAATATCATTGAAACACTACATTTTTATGGGTTTATAGCAATATGATCAGTAAAACTACTTGATATATACATAAAGCTACAGTTTTACAAGAAAACTATGAAAACGCATGGATATACCGTTATATCACAATAAATAACCTTTACTCTTCCTTATTTAATAGCTTAATGTATATGTAAGCTACTTATAGTTGCAAATATTCTTACAAAGGATTTTTATATTTCAATTTTGTAGGAAAAACAGCTATATATCACCGATAAATAGCTAATATCATTGAAAACACTACATTTTATTGGTTTATAGCATATGATAATAAACTTACTGTGATATAATACAATAACGCTACAGTTTTACAAGAAACTATGAAAAACCGCTTGCAATATACCGTTATATCACAATAATACCCTATTACTCTTCTATTTAATTAGCTTAATGTAATGTAAGCTACTTATAGGTGCAACATTATTCTAAAAGAGGATTTTAATACTTCAATTTGTATGAAAACGCTATATATCACCGGATAAATAGCTAATATCATTGAAAGCACTTACATTTTAAATGTGTTATAGGCAATATGATAGTAAAACTACTTGAATATATACAATAACGCTACAGTTACAAGAAACTATGAAAAAGCTTGCAATAATACCGTTATTATCACAATAAATAACCTCTTACTCTTCATATTTAATAGCTTAATGTAATGTAAGCTACTTATAGGTGCAAATTATTCAAAAAAGAGGATTTTATACTTAAATTTTTGTAGGAAAACAGCTAATATCACCGATAAATAGCTAATATCATTGAAAACACTACATTTATGGGTTTATAGCAATATGATAAGTAAAACTACTTGTATATATACAATAACGCTACAGTTTACAAGAAAACTATGAAAAACGTTGCAATATACCGTTATATCACAATAAATTTCCTCCTACTCTTCTATTTAATAGGATAATGTAATGTAAGCTACTTATTGGTGCAAATTATTCTAAAAAAAAGCATTTGTATACTTCAATTATAGGAAAACAGCTAATATTATCATCCCGATAAATATATTAATAGCATTGAAAAACACTAATTTTTAGGGGTTTTAGCAATCTGATAAGTAAAATACTTGTAAATATACAATAACGCTACAGTTACAAGAAAACTATGAAAAAAACGCTTGCAATTTTTTATAACGTATATCACAAATAAATAACCTCTACTCTTCTATTTAATGCTTAATGTAATGTTAAGCTACTTATAGGTGCAAATTATTCTAAAAAAAAAGCATTTCTAACTTCAAATTTGTAGGAAAAACGCATTATATCACTGATAACTAGCTAATATCCATGATAAACACTACATTATATGGGTTTTTTTATCATAGCAATATGATAAGTTAAAACTACTTGTATATAGACACTAACGCTACAGTTTACAAGAAACTATGAAACACGCTGGACTATACGTTAATCACAATAAAATTTCCTCTTACTCTTCATTATTAGCTAATGTAATGTAAGCTAATTATAGGTGTAATTATTCTAAAAGAGGATTATACTTCAATTTGTAGGGAAAACATAGCTATTATCACTGATAAACTAGCTAAAACATGAAACACCTACATTTTATGGCTTTATAGCAATATAATAAGTAAACTATTTTTAGATAAAAAAAACGCTAAAGTTAGAAGAAAACTATGAAAAAACCCTTGCAAATACCGTATATCACAATAAATAGCCTTTACTCTTCTATTTAATAGCTTAATGTAATGCAGCTACTTATAGGTGCAAATATTTTCTAAAAAGAGGATTTTATACTTCAATTTGTAGGGAAAAACAGCTATATATCACTGATAACTAGCTAAAAATCATTTCAAAACCACTACATTTTATGGGTTATAGCAATATAATAAGTAAAACTTACTGTATATATACAATAAACGCTACAGTTGAAGAAAACTATGAAAAAAATGCTTGACAATAAAACCGTTATATCACAATATATAACTCTAACTCTTCTATTAAGCTTAATGTTATGTAAGACTACTATAGGTGCAAAATTATTCTAAAAAGAGGATTTTATACTTTAATTTGTAGGAAAAACAGCTATATATCACCGATAAATAGCTAATTCATTGAAAACACTACATTTTATGGGTTTATAGCAATATGATAAGTAAACTTACTTGTATATATACAATAACGACTACAGTTACAAGAAACTAGAAAAACGCTTGCAATATACCGGTTATATCACAATAAATACCCTTTACTCTTCTATTTAATAGCTTAAGTAATGTAAGCTAGTTATTAGGTGCCAAATTTATTCTAAAAAAGAGGATTTTATACTCTAATTGTAGGAAAACAGCATTTATCACCGATAAATAGGCTAAATATCATTGAAAACACTTTACCATTTTGTGGGTTTTATAGCAATATAATAAGTTAAACTACTTGTATATATACAAATAACGCTACAGTTTAGAAGAAGAACTATGAAAACGCTTGCAATATACCGTTTTATACTCACAATAAATAACCTCTTATCTTCTATTTAATAGGCTTAATGTAAATGTACGCTACTTATTAGTGGCAAATATTCTAAAAATAGAGGATTTTATACTTCAATTTGTAGGAAAACAGCTATTATCACCGAATAAATAGTCTAATATCATTTGAAAAAACACTACCATTTTATGGGGTTTATAGCGGAATATAATAAGTAAAATACTTGTATAGATACAATAACGCTACAGTGAGAAGAAACTATGAAAACGCTAAGCAATATACGTTATATCACAATAAATAACTTTTACTCTTTTATTTAATGCTAATGTAAAGTAAGCTACTTATTCAAGTGCACCAATTATCTAACAAAGAGGATTTTAATACTTCAATTGTAGGGAAGGAAAAACAGCTTATATAACCGAGAATAGCTAATATCATTGAACAACACTACATTTTATGGGTTTTATAGCAATCTGATTAAGTAAAAACTAACTTGTATATAACAATAACGCTACAGTTTACAACGAAAACTATGAAAAACGCTTGATATATACCCTTTATATACAATAAATAGCCTTTACTTGTCCATTTATTAGCTTAATAGAATTAAGCTACTTATTAGGTGCAAAATTATTCTAAAAAAAGGATTTATACTTCAAATGTAGAAGCAACAAGCTATATACACCGAAAAATAGCAATATCATTGAAAACACTACATTTATAGGTTTATAGCAAATATGATAAGTTAAAACTACTTGTATATATTCAATAACGCAACAGGTTTACAGAAAACCCCTATGAAAAACGCTGGGCAATATACCGTTATATCCCACAATAAATAAGCTCTTACTCTTCTATTTAAACTTAATGTAATGTAAGCAGCTATAGGTGCAAATTATTCTAAAAAAGAGGATTTATACTCAATTTGTAGGAAAAACAGCTATTATATCACGGATAATAGCTAATATTCATGAAAAACACTAATTTTAGGGTTTATAGCAATATGATAAGTAATTAAAACTACTTGTATATATATTACAATAAATACGCGACAGTTTACAAGAAACTATGAAAAAACGCCTTGCAATATACCGTTATAGCACCAATAAATAACCTCTTACTCTTCTATTTACTAGCTAAGTAATGTAAGCTACTTATAGGGGCAAAATCTATTCTAAAAAAATGGATGGGATACTTCAATTGTAGGAAAACAGCCTATATATCACCGATAAATAGCTAATATCATTGCAAACCCTACAAATTCTTATGGGTTTATACGCAATATAATTAAGTAAAAACTACTGTATATATACAATAACGCAAAGTTTAGAAGAAACTATGAAAAAACGCTCTTGCAATATTACCGTATACCACAATAAATAACCTCTTACTCTTCTATTAATAGCTTATGTAATCGTAAGACTACTTATAGGTTGCAAATTATTCTCAAAAGAGGATTTATGCTTCAATTTGTAGGAAAACAGCTATTATATCACCGATAAATAGCTAATACATTGAAAACACACATTGTATGGGTGTATAGCAATATCTAAAGTAAAGATAATTGTGTATATACAATAAACGTACAGTTTAGATAGAAAGAAAAATATGAAAAACGCAGGCATATACCGGTATATCACAAATAATAACCTCTTACTCTTGTATTTAATAGCTTAATGTAATGTAAAGCATACTATAGGTGCAATTATTCTTAAAAAGAGGATTTTATACTTCACTTTGTAGGAAAACAGCTATATATCACTGATAACTAGCCTAAAATCAGTGAAAACACGACATTTTATGGGTTTAATAGCAATATGATAAAGTAAAACTACTTGTATATATACAATAACGCTACAGTTTACAAGAAACTATGAAAAAAACGCTTGCAATATACCGGTTATATCACAATAAATTCCTCCCTACTCTCTATTTAAGAGCTTAATGTAATGCAGCTATATAGGTGCAAATTATTCTAAAAAGAGGATTTTATACTTCAAATTTGTAGGAAAAGAGCTTATATCACGATAACTAGCTAAAATAATTGAAACACTACATTTATGGGTTATAGCAATATAATCAGTAAAATACTTGTATATATACAAGAACGCTACAGTTTACAAGAAGCTATGAAAAAACGCATGCAATATACCGTATATCACAAGAGAATAACCTCTTACTCTTCTATTAAATAGCTTAATGTAATGTAAGATACTTATAGGTGCCAAAAGTATTCTAAAAAGAGGCATTTTATACTTCAATTTGTGGGAAAACTGCTATAATCACGATAACTAGCTTAAAATCATTGAAACACTACATTTATGGGTTTATAGTAATATAATTCAGTAAAAAACTCACTTGAGCTATGACAAATAACGCTACAGTTTACAAGAAAGCTATCAAAAACGCTTGCAACTATACCGTAATATCACAATAAAAATAACCTCCTACTTCTATTTAATAGCTCTTAATGTTCAAGTAAAGCTACTTATAGGTCAAATATTCTAAAAAGAGGATTTTTTACTTCAGTTTGTAGGGAGGGAAACAGCTATATATCACTGATAACTAGCTAAAATCATTGAAAACACTACATTTTAGGGTTTATAGCAATATAATAAGTAAAACTACTTGTATTATACAATAACGCTACAGTTTACAAGAAAAAAAACTATGAAAAACGCTTGCCAAACACCGTTATAATCACAATTTAAATTCCTCCTACTCTTCTATTTAATAGCTTAATGTAATGTAGATACTGATAGGTGCCAAAGTATTTCTAAAAAAGAGGATTTTATACTTTCAATTGTAGGAAAACAGCTATTATATATCACCGATAATAGCTAATATCATTGAAACCCACTACATTTTATGGGTTTCTAGCAATATAATAAGTAAAACTAATTGTATATATACAATAACTCTACAGTTTAGACAGGACGAAACTTATGAAAAACGCTTGGAATAACCGTTAACCCAATAAATAACCTATTACTCTTCTATTAATAGCTTAATGTAATGTAACCTACTTATAGGTGCAAAATTATTCTAAAAAGAGGATTTTATACTTCAATTGTAGGAAAAAACAGCTATATATCACTGATAAACTGCTAAATCATTCAAAACACTACATTTCTATGGGTTTTATAGCAATATAATAAGTAAAAACTACTCTGTATATATACAATAACGCTACAGTTAGAAGAATACTATGAAAAACGCTTGCAATACACCGTTTTATCACAATATATAACCCTAACTTTCTATTTTAATAGCTTAATGTTATGTAAGCTACTATAGGTGCAAATTATCTTTAAAAAAGGATTTATATTTCAATTTTTAGGGGAAAAGGAGCTATATATCACGATAAATAGACTAATATCATTGAAACAACACTACATTTTATGGGTGTATAGCAAATGATAAGGAAACTTACTTGTATATATACATAACGCGTTTTACAGTTTACAAAGAAACTATGAAAAACGCTTGCAATATACCGTAGTCAATAAATACCCTATTACTCTTCTATTTAATAGCTTAAGTAATGTAAGCTACGTTTAATAGGTGCAAATATTCTAAAAAGAGGATTTTATACTTATTGTAGATTTGTAGGAAAACAAGCTATATATCACGAATAAAATAGCTAATATTCATTGAAAAACACTACATTTTAGGTTGTTATAGCAATCTCTGATAAGTAAAAATACTTGTATATATACAATAACGCTACAACCCCCCCCTTAACAGTGTGGAAACTATGAAAAAAACGCTTGCAAATATACCGGTTATACAACAAGAAATAACTCTGTACTCATCTATAGCTTAATGTAATGTAAGCTTAACTTATAGGTGCAAATTATCTAAAAAGTGGATTTTATACTCAATTTGTAGGAAAAAGCTCTATATCACCGGATACAAATAGCTAATATCATTGAAAACCACTACCATTTTATTGGGTTTCGTAGCAATATAATAAGTAAACTACTGTGATATACAAATACGCTACAGTTTTAGAAGAAACTATGAAAAAACGAAGCAATATACCGTTATATCACAATAAATAACCTTTTACTCTTTATTTACTAGCTTTTAATGGTAATGTAGCTACTTATAGGTGCAAATTATTCTAAAAAAAAGATTTATACCTAAATTTGTAGAAAAAAACAACTATATATCTCCGATTACTAACTAAAATCATTGAAAACACTACATTTATGGGTTTATAGCAATATGATAAGGTAAAAACTACTTGTATTAATACAATTAACGCTACAGTTAGAAGAAAACTATGAAATGAAAAACGCTTGCAATATACGTATATCACAATAAATAACCTCTAATATTTCTATTTAATAGCTTAATGTAAGTAAGTACTTATAGGTGCAAATTATCTAAAACGATAATGTTATACTTCAATTTGTAAGGGAAAACAGCTAATATCACGGATAACAGCTAAAATCATTGAAAAACTACATTATATGTGTTTATAGCAATAATGATAAGTAAAACTACTGTATATATACAATAACGCTACAGTTTACAAGAAACTATGAAAAAAACGCTGGAAATACCGCCCCCTTTTATCACAATAAATTCCTCCTTACTTCTATTTATTAGATTAAGTAAGTAAGCACTTATAGGTTGCAAAGTATTCTAAAAGAGGATTTTTATACTTCAATTTGTAGGAAACAGCTATATATCACTGATAACTAGCTAAAATCATTGAAAACACTACTTTTATGGCTTTATAGCAAACATACTAAGTAAAACTATTTGGTCATATAAATAACGCTCAGTTTAGAAGAAACTATGCAAAACGCTTGCAATATACCGTTATATCACAATAAATAACCTCTTTACTCTTCTATTAATAGAGCTTAATGCCTAATGTAAGCTACTTATAGGTGCAAATTATTCTAAAAAAAGGAGTTATACTTCAATTTGTAGGAAAAACAGCTAATATATCACCGATAATTAGCTAATATCAAGACAAACACTACATTTTATGGCTATTATAGCATATATATAAGTAAAAACTACTTGTATTATATAAAATAACGGTACAGTTACAAGAAACTATGAAAAACGATTGGCCAATATACCGTTATATCACAAGAAATAACCTCTTTCTTCTAGTTAATAGCTTAATGTAATGTAAGCTACTTATATTTGCAATTATTCAAAAAAAAGATTTTATACTTAAATTTGTAGGAAAACAGCTTATATATCACTGATAACTAGCCTTAAAATCATTGAAAACACTACATTTTATGGTTTTATAGCAATATAATCAGTTAAAACTTACTTGAAATATACAATAACGCTTTACAGTTTACAAGAACACTATGGAAAAATAAACGCTTGCACTAACCGTTATATCACATAAATTTCCTCTTACTCTGTCTATTTACTAGCTTATGTAGGGAAGGTACTTAGAGAGACAAAAATTATTCTAACAAAAAGGGCTGGTATATACTTCAATTTGTAGGGAAAACACGCATATATCACCGATAAATAGCTAAATATCATGGGAAAAACACTAATTTTATGGGTTTTACAGCAATATGATAAGTAAAACTTACCTTGAAAGTATACAATAACGATACAGTTTACAGGAAGCTATGAAAACGCTTGCAATATACCGTTATATCACAATAAATACCCACTTACCTCTAATTTAATAGCTTAATGTTAATGTAGCTACTACAGGTGAAAAGTATTCTAAAAAGAGGATTTTATACTTCAATTGTAGGGAAAGCAGCTATAATATACATGATAACTAGCTAAAAATCATTGAAAACACCTACATTTTATGGGTTTCTAGCAATTATAATCAGTAAAACTACTCTGTATATCTACAATAACGCTACAGTTTAGGAAGAAATTATGAAAACAGCATGCATATATACCGTTTCATATCACAAGTAAAATAACCTCTTATCTTATATTTAATAGATTTAATGTAATGTAAGTTACTTCTAGGTGCAATTATTCTAAAAAAGAGGATTTTATACTTCAAATTTGTCAGGAAAACAAGCTATTATCACCGATAAATAGCAATATCATTGAAAACACTACATTTTAGGGTTTATGCAATATGATCATAAAAAATTACTTGCTATATATACAATAACGTACCAGTTACAAGAAACTATGAAAAAACGCTTGCAATATACCTTTATATCACAATAAAATTTCCTCCTACTATTCTATTTAATAGCTAATTGTAATGTAAGGTACTTAATAGGTGCAAATATTCTAAAAAGAGGATTTTTATACTTCAATTGTAGGAAAACAGATATATATCACTGATAAATAGCTAAAAATCATGAACACAAGTACATTGTTATGGGTTATAGCAATATAATTAAGTAAAAAAAACACTTGCTATATATACATATAAACGCTACAGCTTTAAAGAAACTATGAAAAACGCTGGCAATAAACGTAGATCACAATAAATAACCTCTTACTCCTCTATTAATAGTTAATGTAATGAAGCAACTTATAGGTGCAAATATTCGAAAAGAGGATTTTATACTTCAATTGTAGGAAAAACTGCTATATATCAACCGTAAATAGGCTAATATCATGAAAAACACTACATTTTATGGGTTTATAGCAATATGAGAAGTAAAACTATTGTATATAAGACATAAACTCTACAGTTTACAAGGAAAAACTATGAGAAAAAAACGGTGCAATATACGTTTATATTCACAATAAATAACCTCTTACTTTTCTATTTACTAGTTAATGTAATGTAAGTACTTATAGGGCAAATTATTCTAAAAAAGGATGGGGAGTACATCCAATTTGTAGAAACAGCTATATATCACTGAGAAACAGCTAAAAATCATCACAAAACTACATTTTATGGTTTATAGCATATAATAAGTAAAAACTAATTGTATATATATCAATAACGCTACCAGTTTAGAAGAAATTATGAAAAAAGCAATGCAATGCAGTATACCGTTATATCACAATAAATAACCTCTTACTCTTACATTTAATAGACTTAATGTAATGAAGTACTTATAGGTGAAAATTATTCTAAAAAGAGGATTTTATACTCAATTTGTAGGAAAACAAAGCTTATACACCGATAAAATAGCTAATATCATTGAAAAAACACTACATTTTATGGGGCTTATAAGAAATATTGATCAGTAAAAAACTACTTGATATATACAATAACGCCTACCCCCAGTTTACAAGAAACTATGAAAACGCTTGGCAATATTACCTTTATATCACAATAAATTCCTCCTACTCTTCTATTGAATAGACTTAAGTAATGTAAGCTACTATAGCGTGCAAAATTATTTAAAAAGAGGGATTTTATACTTCAATTGTAGGGAAACACAGCTATATATCATGATACACTAGCGTTAAAATCATTGAAAACCTACATGATTATGGGTTCTATAGACAAATAATAAGTAAAACGATTGTCTATATACAATAACGCTACAGTTTACAAGACAAAACTATGAAAACGCTTGGACAATATAACTTTCTATCACAATAAATAACCTCTTACTCCGATCTTTAATAGCTTAATAAGTAAAAGAACTTAAGGTGCAAATTATTTCTAAAAAGAGGATTTTATACTTCAATTTGTAGGAAAACAGCAGATATCACCGAAAATAGCAATATATTTGAAAAACCACTACATGTTATGGGTTTATAGCAATATGATAAGAAAAACTTACTGATCATATATATACAATAACGCTACAGTTTACAAGAAAACTATGAAAAACGCTGCAATATACCGTTCTATCATAATTACAATAACCTCTTAACTCTTCTATTACTAGCTTAATGTAATGTAAGCTACTTATAGGGGCAAATATTTCTAAAAAAGGATGGGATACTTTCAATTTGTAGGAAAAAGGCTATATATCACGATAAAATAGCTAAATCATTGAAAACACTACATTTATGGGTTATAGCAATATAATAAGTAAAACTACTTGTATATATACAATAACTCTCTCCGTTTAGAATAATATGAAAAAAACGCTTGCAATATACCGTTTATATTACAATAAATAACCCTTACTCTTCTAGTTGAATAGCTAAATGTAACTGTAAGTATATAGGGGCAAATATTCTAAAAAGAGGATTTTATACTTCAATTTAGCGAAAACAGCTATATATCACGATAACTAGCTAAAATCATTCAAAATACTACCTTTTATGGTTTATAGCAATATAATAAGTAAAACTACTTTATATATCACAAACGCACAGTTTAGAGAAACTATGAAAAAACGTTGCAAATAACGTTAGTATCACAATAAATAACCTTCGTACTCTTCTATTTAATAAGCTTAAATGTAATGTAAGTACTGATAGGTGCAAAATTATCTAAAAAAAAAGATTTTATACCTCAATTTGTAGGAAAACAGATATATATCACGATATAAACTAGCAATTATCATGAAAAACCACTTACATTATATGGGTTTATAGCAATTATGATAAGTAAAACTACTTGTATATAGACAGAAACGCTACAGTTCTACAATAAGCTATGAAAAACGCTGCAATATACCGTTATATCACAAATAAATATCCTCTTACTCTTCTATTTAATAGCTTATGTAATGGAAGCTACTTACAGGTGCAAACTTATCTAAAAAGAGGATTTTATACTTCCTAATGTGTAGGAAAACAGCATATATCCACGATTAAATAGCTAATATCATTGAAAACACTACATTTTATGGGTTTATAGCAATCTATAAGTAAACCTTACTGGTGTATATACAATAACGCTACAGTTTTAGAGAAACTATGAAAAACGGCAAAGCAATTACCGTTATATCACAATTAAATAACCTCTTACCTCTTTATTTAATAGCTTACGTAATGTAAGCTACTTATAGGTGCCAAATTATTCTAAAATGAGGATTTTTTACTTCAATTGTAAGGGAAAACAGTATATATTCACCGATATATTAAATAGCTAATACATTGAAAACACTACATTTTATGGGTTTTATACGCAATCTGATAAAGTAAAACTACATGTATATATACAAAACGCTACAGTACATGGAAACTATGAAAAAAACGCTGGTACTATTACTTATATCCACAATATAATAACTCTTACTCCCATTTATTCGCTTTAAGTAATGTAAGCTATTATAGGTGCAAATTATTCTAAAAAAAAGCATTTAACTTCAATTGGTGGGGAGACAAAGCTATATATCACTGATAACTAGCTAAAATCATTGAAAAACACTACATTTTAGGGTTTAGCAATATAATAAGTAAAACTATTGTATATATAAATAACGCTACAGTTTAGAAGAAACTATGAAAAAGCTTGCAATATACCGTTATATCACAATAAATAGCCTCTTACTCTCTATTTAATAGCTTAATGTAATGTAAGCAACTTATAGGTGCAAATTATTCTAAAAAGAGGATTTTATACTTCAATTTGTAGGAAAACAGCTATATATCACCGATAAATAGCTAATATCATTGAAAACACTACATTTTATGGGTTTATAGCAATATGATAAGTAAAACTACTTGTATATATATACAATAACGCTACAGTTTACAAGAAACTATGAAAAACGCTTGCAATATACCGTTATATCACAATAAATAACCTCTTACTCTTCTATTTACTAGCTTAATGTAATGTAAGCTACTTATAGGGGCAAATTATTCTAAAAAAAGGATGGGATACTTCAATTTGTAGGAAAAGAGCTATATATCACCGATAAATATTTAATATCATTGAAAACACTACATTTTATGGGTTTATAGCAATATAATAAGTAAAACTACTTGTATATATACAATAACGCTACAGTTTACAAGAAACTATGAAAAACGCTTGCAATATACCGTTATATCACAATAAATACCCTATTACTCTTCTATTTAATAGCTTAATGTAATGTAAGCTACTTATAGGTGCAAATTATTCTAAAAAGAGGATTTATATACTTCAATTTGTAGGAAAACAGCTATATATCACCGATAAATAGCTAATATCATTGAAAACACTACATTTTATGGGTTTATAGCAATATAATAAGTAAAACTACTTGTATATATACAATAACGCTACAGTTTAGAAGAAACTATGAAAAACGCTTGCAATATACCGTTATACCACAATAAACAACCTCTTACTCTTTTATTTAATAGATTAATGTAATATAAGCTACTTATAGGTGCAAATTATTCTAAAAAGAGGATTTTATACTTCAATTTGTAGGAAAACAGCTATATATCACCGATAAATAGCTAATATCATTGAAAACACTACATTTTATGGGTTTATAGCAATCTGATAAGTAAAACTACTTGTATATATACAATAACGCTACAGTTTACAAGAAACTATGAAAAACGCTTGCTATATACCTTTATATCACAATAAATAACCTCTTACTCTTCCATTTATTAGCTTAATGTAATGTAAGCTACTTATAGGTGCAAATTATTCTAAAAAAAGGATTTTATACTTCAATTTGTAGGAAAACAGCTATATATCACCGATAAATAGCTAATATCATTGAAAACACTACATTTTATGGGTTTATAGCAATATAATAAGTAAAACTACTTGTATATATACAATAACGCTACAGTTTACAAGAAACTATGAAAAACGCTTGCAATATACCGTTATATCACAATAAATACCCTATTACTCTTCTATTTAATAGCTTAATGTAATGTAAGCTACTTATGGGTGAAAATTATTCTAAAAAGAGGATTTTATACTTCAATTTGTAGGAAAACAGCTATATATCACCGATAATTAGCTAATATCATTGAAAACTCTACATTTTATGGGTTTATAGCAATAGCATAAGTAAAACTACTTATATATATAAAATAATGGTACAGTTTACAAGAAACTATGAAAAACGCTTGCAATATACCGTTATATCACAATAAATAACCTCTTACTCTTCTATTTAATAGCTTAATGTAATGTAAGCTACTTATATTTGCAAATTATTCAAAAAAAAGGATTTTATACTTCAATTTGTAGGAAAACAGCTATATATCACTGATAACTAGCTAAAATCATTGAAAACACTACATTTTATGGGTTTATAGCAATATAATAAGTAAAACTACTTGTATATATACAATAACGCTACAGTTTACAAGAAACTATGAAAACGTTTGCAATAACCGTTATATAAAAAGC